>CM062102.1:1817546-1893473 GCA_031163375.1 Conogethes punctiferalis
GTACCACTGATTGAATGAAAAAATTAGGTAATTTGATTTATGACGTTTAAAAAAAAACTACTGTCTAGATTTCATTCAAACCAAATTTCGTTAGTAGTTTTTATAGTAATACACATCATATATTTTTTTCAGTTTTATCATGCCCATATTTTAGAAGTTACGGGGGGGGGGGGGGGGGGGACACACATTTTACCACTTTGGAAGAGTCTCTCGCGCAAACTATTCAGTTTAGAAAAAAATGTTGTTAGAAACCTCAACATCATTTTCAAATACCTATCCATAGATACCCCACACGTATAGGTTTGATAAAAAATTTTTTTTTGAGTTTCAGTTCTATGTATGGGGAACCCCAAAAATTTTGGATTTTTTTCTGATTTTATTATCACATCTTAATGCGGTTCACAGAATACATCTACGTATCAAATTTCAATAATGTAGCTCTTATAGTTTCGGAATAAACTGGCTGTGACATACGGACGGACAGACAGACAGACAGACAGACATGACGAATCTATAAGGGTCCCGTTTTTGCCATTTTTGCTACGGAACCCTAAAAATACGTGTCTTTTATTTTTGAATAAACTAAAAGACCAAAATAGCCTATTGGTGTAGAATATAATAGACATTGCAATGTCTTTAATACATAATTCAAGCCTATTTTTGTGGGTCGCTTAAGTTTAACCCTTTGACGGCCAGTGACGCTTATATGCGTCAATAACATCGGGTTTTCCATTGTCTCATTTCAAGGCGTTCATTGGATTAACCATTTGAATGCCAGTGACGCTTATGGTTCAACAACAAAAGATTTTTCTTGTGTCTCATTTCTCGGTGGTAAAGAAACTCATTTCTAAGTACCTACTAACGGATAACATAAGGAACTTTATACCAATGCAGAATCGTCACTGATCACAATTCACAAAAGTATGGAGATTATAGATTAAGCTTTTTTGGTACGTTTTATAAAGAATTCAATTCTAAATTAGGCATTCAGTTTTAGTTACCTTTTCTATAGAAAAGAGGATTTTGATACTGTCTAAATGCGTGATTTATGAAAGATACTCGTTTTTAACCGACTTCAAAAAAGGAGGAAGGTTTCTCAATTGGACCGTATGTTTTTTTATTAGTTTTAATGTTCCCACCTCATTGTGGTACAAAGTCGTTTTAAGATTCATGATTTTCGTTTTCATCATTAATGTTATTAATTATAATTGTTTTTATGTCTTATTTCATTCATAACTTATGTTTTTTATTACCAATATGGTTATGAATGCATTAAATATACCTTAATTTGTATTAATGATGCAATTATAATTTCTACTTATATTATCTATGTAGATATTTATTTTACAGTGAAAAAAGGGGATGAAAGAATATGCCAGCATTTAAATTTTTACCTGCTGTTACATAATGACTATTGAACTTAGGGATCTTCTGCGATCTGATTTTGTATGATCAAGTGTATAACTTATTATATATTTCGTCGCAAATATATAATTCGGTTGCATTCAAACATTGCATTTATGTTAATAAGTCAGAAGCAATGTCTACCTTATATTTTTTAATTTAATCTAGCCACAGAATTTAAAATAATACCATTATTACAATAATGTAATTTTACAGGATATATAAAATAATTTCTGAATTTAAAAATGTTTAACAATATATTTTCGGAATGTCTTAAACATTTTTAAATTCACAAATTATTTTCATCGATGATTCCGTATGTTACCCAAAGAAAAAAATGTATAATTTTGAGAATTGTTTTATTGCAATCAATAAATATTTTTATATAAAAATGGCTGCATTATTTTATTGTGAAAGCACCAAAAATGCATATCGTAATACGAACAACTTTAATATTTAGCGCATAACGTAATAATTTATTACATTTACTCATAAAAACAAAATTAAAGCATCAGTTTGAAGGTAGCCAGGCCGATTTTGATAAGTGACACTAAAATTAAATAATTTTTAGTGGTCGTAGGATAAGCTAATAGAAGTCTTACTTTTCTTGTTTCATAGAACAATTTGAGAAATTTAGCCTAGCCTAGTATATATTAAAATTTTCGTCGCAGTCAGGATGGCTGGACCAAATTTGTAAAAATAATAATAAAGAGTTCTTAAGAGATTGTAAACAAGAGCTGTGGAAAGGGGAAAGAAAGTCCCACAGCCTCTGATATTTTTTGTGCTTTAATTTAAGCAAGGCCCCTTATGGCAGATTTGAAAAAGGTTCGCCGTAGGCGAGGGGCCTTGCCATTCTGACGGTCAGGTTTGCACAAAATGAGGTAAGTGTCCAGATGACAGGACCCCGCCAGATTTATCGTGTAGGTATTTGTCACCGTAAAATTGCCGTAATGCCATCTATCTTGCGAGATTGTAAACTGTCGAATGATTTAACTGTAACATAATGCTTGCAGTTTAACTATTATTTTTCGGAAGACTGTAATCGATCGAAGTGAAATTCTTAAATTAAAATCTCACGCGTTAAATAATCAACAGTTCCACTTTGATCGATCACAATCTACCGAAAAATAATGCGTTAAATTGTTAGCCTTTACAATTTCACGGTGATGTATTCAAACGAAGTCATACTATATCGTATTAAAATTTGGAGTCTTTAGTTTAAGATTTTTTCGAAGAGTATTTTGATATTTTTTGAGTGTAGATTTTTTTATGAAAGAATGATATAGAAGTTTTGAAATACCGAACCGTGTCCACGATGATTGTAACTGGTAATTGTTATGGTTACTGCGACAGAAGCATTATGCTTAGTGCAGAGCCGCTAGATAAGTTCACAAAATGTTATTGTAATTTGGAAATAAACGTTTTTATTTTTATTATTATTTTTTAAATCTTTTAAATATCTTATTCGAAATCCTGGCGGGGTCCCGTCATTCCGACGTTCACAAAACGAGTTGTTTCTTGTCCGATGACGTCACAAAGTAAACTAATCATACGTCATTTGCACGCCCTTCCCCGTCCACTGCTCGTCGAGTTTGACGTCGCACTCGAGGTCCCGCAGCGCGGACTTGACGTCGAAGCCGAATTCGGCCTCGAAGCGAGAGTGTGCCGCGCGCAGCAGAGGTTCTGCGCCGAGCTCGAGGAAGCGCGCGTTCTGGTCGCGACAGCGGGCGACCATGTTGCGAATGGCCCAGCAACCGTTTTTCTGTTAAATGTTAAGATATTTTTTTATTTCTTCTGAACCAAGTGTCGTGGAATCGATCCCCACCCGGTACAAACATTCGTGTGATGCACACTTGTGTTTGTTCCGTGTCTGGGTGTATATATTTGTACCCATTATTACAAGCTTCGGTTTAGTTTGGGGCTAGATGGCCCAGCGTGGCATGTCTTGGGATGTTTATTTATTTATTTAAATAAATAAATATAAAATATTAGACAGTTTATTTATTTCAATAAATATCGATAACATCACATACTCCGATCCCAAAGTAAGTAGCTTGATCACTTGTGTTACCCATAACCATATCAGAACAACGACGGTACCACAAATAAATACTTAAATACAAATATAAACACCTAGACACGGAACAAACACAAGTGTTCATCACACGAATGTTTGTCCCAGGTGGGAATCGAACCCCCCTTGGTTCCAAATATCTGGTTATAATTTGGCCAGTCAAATATCTATACATTTCTTTTTTATTTAGTATATTTTTTTCAAATTTTTTCGATTCTGATACTCATAATCATAATCAAAAGCCTAAGACTCGTTAATTAATCAAGTCTCGTTCTCAAGAGAGATAGGGCATGGCGAATCTTCGCTCGAATTGAGCTGCCGGTCCGGGGAAGGACCTCCACTCTATAGAATACCGCAGCCAAATGACCTCCGCGTCATGTTCCTGTCGGTGAGTAGGGTTTCCGGAGCTCGTGGGGGGTTGGGGTTGGGCCGACATGGCGGTGGCAACTGACAGGTAACTAAACAGTTACTTGCCCGTTGTCACAGCGACTTGGGCTTCTCTCTCGCTTTCCATCAGGCGTAGGGAAGACATTATGTCGAGCTACTATAAAAAAAGTCTAAGACTCGTTAATCACTAGTAACATTAGTACCTGGACACTGGCGTTGGTAGGGTGTAGCTTGATGGCTTCCACCATGGCTTCAGGGGCTCCGCAGTCGTAGAACTGTCTACTGTGGTCGGGCTCCCGCAGACACAGCGCCGATATGCACTTGAGGATCAGCGCGGCCGCCGATGCGTTACTCTGTACAAAATGACCAATGAAAACTATAGATAGATTATAGATTTTTTATGAAATAGGGGGCAGACGAGCTGACGGCTCACCTGATGGTAAGTGATAACCGCCGCCCATGTACATCTGCAACATCAGGAGTTACAGCGGCCTTTAAGAAAGAGGTACCTACTCTCTTTTCTTGAAGATTTGAAGGTCGCATCAAAGCATTCCACAGTTTAGTTGTGCGGTGCAGAAAATTGCGCGAGAAGCGCACAGTTGTGGATTGCCAGGTGTCTAGAAATCGAGCAAAATACGATAGCAAAATAGCGTTTGTTGCATGGGAGCTGGGAGTATTTGTTGCAATAAAAAACAAATAATTTGTAAAAATTTTAACTGTCAAACTATTGCTGTTCTTGAGATACAGCAATACAATGAGTAAAATTTTTGTCTGTCTGTATGTTCGTTATAGAAACAAAAACTACTCGATGGATTTTAACGAAACTTGGTACAAATTATTCTCTATAATACTATAGAGAATAATTTGTACCAAGTTTCGTATATAAAATATAAAATTATACAATTTTCATCGCGCTACAATACAATCAATGGGAGCAGAGCAGTGTTGGGAAAACGGGAGAAATTTTTATCTCTATGTTTGAACCCGCATCACGCGAAAACTACTTCATGGAATGGAATATGGTTTTGACCAATGTATTGCTAGAGGTGTAACCTAAAATTTAGGCATTTTATGGAAGTACATTATTGTTGAAACCCGATATCCACGCTTCTGGCACAGCTAATAATACAAAAAAAACGTGTAAATGAGAGTACATACGGAATGCCTGTTGAGTAGCGTGACGATGACGGGTGCGATGCCGGCCTTCATAAGCTGCCTCTTCACCTGGTCGTTGCCGGCCAGCGCCGTGATCCTGGAAGGAGATACACCATTATTTAGCCATCAGATATCAGCTGAGCAGCGTCACCGGAACGAGAAGCTACGCACTGCGATCGCCAACCCGCCTGCCCAGCGTGGCTATTATGGGTATAACCGCCAGGTGTTTGCCCAAAGTGGCGAACATCTGGAGAGGCCTATGTCCAGCAGTGGACTTTGATAGGCTGATAATGATGATCACGTTTTCGAAATAGACTTTGCAGGCCTATTCTTTCTCTCATTTTCTTTTTTGCAACATTTGCAACAACATTTTTCAAATAAGTCGTATTAATATACTTTATTTCTGTATACTCTTTCCTGAAAATGCAATTTGTTTTGTGCAATAAAGAATATCTATCTATTTAATGGATTATTTCTCGTAACTATAAAGATACATGCAAATCAAAGTCAAATACCCTATTATGTCAAAAGACACGGGACAAATTAGGGCAGCTATATAGTCAATATCCCTAAGGACGCGTTACCATGACTACCATAACACGCCAATTGTGGACGCCAAACCCACATTCCCTGCGTTTTAACCATATAATTAAACAGGGATCTTGAAGAAGTAACCTGTAAATTTTTCAAGGGCCAACAACGTCCTTGCAACTTCTCTGGTGTTGCGGTGTCTATGGGCTGAAGTGATCACTTGCCAGGCATCTTGAAGAGAACGCACCTGTGTCTCCCCTGGTGTTGCGGTGTCTATGGGCTGAAGTGATCACTTGCCAGGCATCTTGAAGAGAACGCACCTGTGTCTCCCCTGGTGTTGCGGTGTCTATGGACTGAAGTGATCACTTGCCAGGCATCTTGAAGAGAACGCACCTGTGTCTCCCCTGGTGTTACGGTGTCTATGGGCTGAAGTGATCACTTACCAGGCATCTTGAAGAGAACGCACCTGTGATTCCCCTGGTGTTGCGGTGTCTATGGGCTGAAGTGATCACTTACCAGGCATTTTGAAGAGAACGCACCTGTGATTCCCCTGGTGTTGCGGTGTCTATGGGCTGAAGTGATCACTTACCAGGCATTTGAAGAGCGAGCCTACAAATTTCTCAAGGGTCGGCAACGCACCTGTGACTCCCCTGGTGTTCCGGTATCTATGGGCTGAAGTGATCACTTACCAATCATCTTGAAGAGCACGCCTACAAATTTCTCAAGGGTTGTAGCCTATGGTCTAAAGTGATCACTTATCATCAGACGACCATCGGGTTTCGTTTGGTATCTTTGTCATCCAGGCGACTTGATAACTACAATAATGACGACAGCGGAGAATGGGGACTACATGTCGTTCGGGGACCGCAACTACGGCTTGGGCACCGTGCTCAACTGGCACGAGCATAACCAGAGGGTGTTGAAGGGGGACATCATCGGGATCACAGATGACAACACGTCTATCACCAAGAATTGCATCATCAAGGTAATAACAACACGTGCTGGACAGCGTTGTCATCCGCATACCATCCAGACGATGGTGGACACCAAGTGTTTTAGTTCCTCGTTCTTGCCCCGTGCCATTAAGTCATGGAATGCCCTTCCAGCTCATGTGTTTCCTTCCTCTTACAATCCTGGGTTCTTTAGGCGGGGCGTGAAACGGCATCTCAGTGGGCCTTCAGGGTGAGGGCGACAGGCGCTATGGGATTGTTCTATTGTGCCTGTCGACCTAACTTTTGGACCTCAATACCGCTTACCATCAGCTGGAGTGAGGTCATCCTGAAAGCTCTTCTTATACCGTGTGGTTTCCCGTTCCCGTAGGAATTGTGGGAAAAATGGTAACCTATGTGTTATTCCGGACCATACACTATCCTCCCGTTAACTTTCATTCAAATCCGTCCGCTACTGACCGCTTCCTGATTTTACCTTAGTCGTACACACATACAAGTTTTCAAAGTTCAAGGATCAGCGTTTTGTCCTACCCTAGCGCCATATTTCCTGAAATGTTCACAACAAGTAAGGAAACATAGGCCTAGCTACTTTAATTTCTTCTTTAAAGAGCTGAGGGAGGGTTAGCCAAGAGCGTTGCTAGTACTAAAACCGGCACTGGCTGTCGTTTCACCAGCTATTCTTTTTTTTTATTGTACCTCGACATAATGGCTTCCCTACGCCTGATGGAAAGCGAAAGAGAAGCCCAAGTCGCTATGACAACTGGCAAGTAACTGGCTGGCTAGTTACCTGTCAGTTGTCACTGCCGGCCCAACCCTAACCCCCTACGAGCTCCGGAGACCCTACTCACCAGCAGAAACACGACCCGGGGGTCATTTGGCTGCGGTATTCTATAGGGTGGAGGTCCTTCTCCGGACGGGTAGTTCAATTCGAGCGAAGATTCGCTATGCCCTACCTCTTCGCTTCCAGGTGAACCAAACGTCGTGCACCGACTTTGCCGACAGCACGGACCAGTTGAGGCACCGCGCGCGCCACATCAACTACTGGCAGGCGGAGCTCGAGCGAGCTGTGAGGGACATGGACGCGGAGATCGGCGTCTTGGAAGCGCAGAGGCAGCAGGTTCTATGATTAGACTAAGCTTCAGCAGGTTTTGGGATAGGGTATTCCTTCCGTATCCGCTAAGAAAGGATTTCGATCAATTCTACCCCCAAGGGGATAAAATAAGGGACGAAACCGTGCGTGAAACTCTTTTCCACGCGGACAAAGACGCGGGCACAGCTAGTGAGGATAATAAGTATATGGAATTCGAAACAATTACATAATCGACTATCGTAGACTTGGAATTAGTTAAAAAGATAAAATAAGATAATTATTTATTTTCTCCACAAATTTTGAATAAACTATGTATAACTTACAAACGTATTATAAATACAATGTAGAATCTTACTTGTAACAGTTGCACTGCCTTCCCCTTTTCTTTAGCAATTGTCCTCTAACTGAAGGTTGTCTGGAAGAGATCGCTCCCAGCGATAAGACCGCCTACATTGTACCTACTACATGTTTGTATCCTCTTTCCTGTAAATGTTTATGTTTGTGCAATAAAGAATATCTATCTATTGTGAGAGACTGGTGTCTGAGTAAAAAGACTGCTTCGGATTGATTTCGCGAATTAATTATGGCAACATTTCATTCGGGTGTGACTCTCAAAATCCGCCTTCGTTCCTAGGTCAAAAACGCGATGGACGTCCTCCACATCCCCGAGTACATAACGGAGGAGTGCCTCGACCTCCGGCGGCTGCGGATGCAGTCGGACCTCATCTACGACGAGCCGCAGGAGGAGCTGTTCACGGAGTCAGCTCTTATAGAGAACGTGAAGCGACTGCACAGGTAGTCATCATAATCATCAGCCGATCGCAGTTCATTGCTGGACATAGACCTCTCCAGTTGTTCGCCACTTAGGGCAAACACTTCGAGGACCAACCCCTTATCGCCATGCTGGGCAGGCGGGTTGGCGACAGACGGTCATGTCCCAAAAGGAGGCCGCGGAGCGGCAGCGGGAGGACGACCCGAACGTTCCTCCGCTCCGCCGACGCAGAGGCGGTCGCACTCGGCGGCAGTTCCGCCGCTTGATGCCGCCTGACGGGGCCCAGCGGGTGGTTGGTGCGGGGGCACCTCCACCCGCCTTGCACGGGTCCCCGTCTCCATTGGACGGGAGTGGGCTGGCCCTCCGGGCCCCTCCCATAGCTCCCCCTTAGGGGGTGAGCCTGTTGGTTTTTGCCACTTAAGGCAGATAGCGCTGGCGGTGTTATGGTCGTATGGGTGATCTCAGGCCCCTTGACACCGCCCCCATAGGCGCACGACGAAGGGCCCGGTGTTTTTAGTGGGTATTTCTCGCCTCACTTCCATCTTTCCGAGGCGGGATGAGTCCCACATACCCCGTTGCTCCCCCGAGCAGCGGGTATGCCTAAAAGCATTTTCACCGGGTTAAAAAAAAAAATAAAGGCGGGTTGGCGATCGCAGGCCGTAGCTTCTCGCACCCAGTGAGTGAGGCATCAGCCTGTCATCGGTCTGTGTTATTTAGCTACGCTTTCAATTGTGTTGATTATACCGCCACCAGTCGGTTCCAGCGCCTCGTTTGTCATTCGGCAGGATGCACCACGGGCAGTTGAGGTTGGCTTGGACTCTGGACTTCTATTATTTACCACGCCTCACAGAGGAACCTTCACATGAGGTCACATCCCATATTGATATGGTCTTAATACTTGGATACTGTGCCGCAGAGAGATGCTGCGGGACATAGAGAACCAGATGAGAATGAACGTGACCGCGAAGTACTCGCTGGAGCGGGACTGGAGCGACAAGCGTTTGGCCTTCATGTACGAGAGCCGGAACGCCGACTTGGAGACCAAGTCTGACAATGTTAAAGGTACGTTTGATACTATATTTGATACATTGTTTGTGGTTCGTCACACGTACCGTCAGTACGGATCGCTCTGCGAAGACAGATCTTTAAGAGCTTCAGGGAGCGTTTTAGAGTAATACAATCAAGAGAGGTAGGGCATAGCGAATCTTCGCTCGAATTGAGCTGCCCGTCCGGGGAAGGACCTCCACCCTATAGAATACCGCAGCCAAATGACCTCCGGGTCGTGATTCTGCTGGTGAGTAGGGTTTCCGGAGCTCGTGGGGGTTAGGGTTGGGCCGGCATGGCAGTGGCAACCGACAGGTAACTGACCAGTTACTTGCCCGTTGTCACAGCGACTTGGGCTTCTCTTTCGCTTTCCATTATGAAGGTGCAACTGGAGAGGGTTTTATCCAGCAGTGGATTGCGATAGGCTGATGATGAACCAAACTGGTTGTCTTAGTATCAGCAAGATCAACGCCGTGGCCTTTACGGGGGCCACGGCCTAATGCTGAGTGTGGCCCTTTTATTTTGGACGTCGCAACGGCCGTGTCCGGTATAATTGATTGTTATGTGTATTATGTTTGTATGTTTATCTTTGTTTGTGTTTAAGTGTAATTTGTGTGTTCTGTATATCGTGTTGTGATGTCCAAAAATAATAAACTTTTCTTATTTCTTATTTAAGTATTTATTTGTGGTACCTTCTGATACCCAAAACACAAATGCTTAAGCTACTTACTTTGGGATCGGATTCGGAGCAATGTATGTGATGTTGTCTGATATTTGTCTGATGTTGTCATAGGATAGAAAGGATTTTTATTCTGTGGGAAAAATCTAAAGTAAGTATGTATTCCCCTCAGATTCCGCGGGAGCGACCAGGCTGTCCGAGGGCCAGTCCAACGTTCAGTCCTGGGAGCAGTACACAGTGAACGCCCTGACTCAGTTCAAGCACGCCCTGGAGCGCTCCAGGGAGTTGAGGAGCAAAGTGGAGGCTGTCCTTATTAACACTGCTCGCGATCTGCGCTCGCAGGACATAAAGGTCTTTGTTTTGTTTATAGTAGCTCGATATAATGGCTTTCCTACGCCTGATGGAAAGCGAAAAAGCAGCCCAAGTAGCGGGCAAGTAACTGGTCCGTTACCTGTCAGTTGCGACCGCCATGGCCATTTATCAGTTGTCTAGTACCTATAGTAGGTACAAGCTTCGGCTTAGTTTGGTGTTAGATGGCTATGTGTGGCCCAGCGTGGCATGTCTTGGGTTATTATTTTTAATGGCGGTAGCTCGATAGTATTTTGGGAAGAAAATTGTATTTTGAAGAAACTCACAATTCTGATATTAAATAAAGTTTTATTTGCTTGAAATCTACAAGCACAGGTGACATAAGGTGACGTAAAGTAGCTCGAGTCCGAATACTCTAGGACAGAGATTCCTAATCTTTTGACTTTTGGCTCGATGGCTCACTTTGGTAGTGACCTCAGCCTTCTGAGCCAAGGGTCGTGGGTTTGATTCCCGCACAGTACAAACATTTGTATTGGTCTGGGTGTTATCTATGTATATGTATTTATTTACAAAAAAGTATCTGAGTAAGTTTATCACTTATTGTTGTCTAGTAGTACCCATAGTACAAGCTTCGGCTTAGTTTGGGGCTAGATGGCGACGTGTGGCCCAGCGTGGCATGTTTTGGGTTATTTATTTTGTTTTAATATTATACCTTTCGCGGCACACTTAAGATAAGACATTGATAAATGTTGCCTTAGCAACTCAGCTTAGGTAGCTATAACGGACCATACGGACCCTCTGTGAACCCCTGTTCTAAGAGACGTCTCTAGTCATAATCATTAATAGAAATTAACCATCACTTGATTCATAGAAAATCTTATTTCCAGGTGAACAAAGCCTTAAGCGAGAGAATCGCTTGCACGGAACAAGTGAAAAAGGAATTGGAGAACCAACTCCGCTTAACGCTGGAGAAAATCGTTGAGACAGAGAACATCCTTCAAATGCTGCACGAGGAAATGATGAAGGTATTATATCTGTCATCGGAAAATAGCAAGAATCGTAAGTTGATCAATTTCCTAGGTAGTTGATTAACTTTCGGAATATAACAAACGGTAGTTGAAATGTATTATTTAACGCAATGGATTTCAGTTAGTTAATCAACTTACGATAGCCTGACAGTCATTTAATATTTACGATTTTGACACAAGTAAAATCGTCCTCAAATGGGCCAATCGTTGCTCAATGTACTATTTAACGGTGCACTATTACCCGTAACTTAATACACTGTTCCCTGATTGGTTGCCATGAGAACGCCACGTGAGCCATTGAACCAATCAACGTTCACCTCACCTTCGTCAGATGATTTTACGGCAAGACCCCGTAAAATGATCAATTTACTAAAATACATACGTTAAATAATACATTTCAACTGCCGTTTATTATTTTCCGGAAGTTAATCAACTACCTAGGAAATTGATCAACTTACGATTCTTGCTATTTTCCGGTGACATATATGTAAAGTGTATTATTATATACTCATGTATTTATTATATTTGTATATTATTTAGTACTCATGTATTTAATATTTATGTTTTACTATCATCAATTTCAGTTCAGTCTATAGCTCACCTCACCCTGTCTGTTTAATTTATCCTCTACCCTAAGGTTGCCTGGAAGAGATCGCTTGGAGCGATAAGGCCGCCTAATTGTACAACTAATGTCCATTTTACTAGTTTTAAGTCGATTGTATGGTGTGCAATAAAGTATATATCTATTCTATTCTAAGGTCTCCCAACGGATACAAGTGGCGCAGACGAGATTGAACACTAAAAACTGCAGGCCTAACGTCGAAAATTGCAGAGAAGGATCACTCATAGGTCTGATAGAAGAAGTAAGGGATCTGAATGACAGCATGAGTCTGCTGCAGAAACGACACCTGGAGACGGAGAAACTGAGGGCAGACCTCATCCACGAGAGGTCGGTGCTGGAGAACGAGATCATCGTGAAGAAGAAGACTCTGCATTTGGACAACGAGAGATGTCTGTTCTTGAGATCGCATTTCCAGTCTGCTGAGAAGATGTGTGGCTATTAGACCTCATCGTCATCCTAATGCAGTCCACTGCTGGACATAGGCCTCTCCAGTTGTTCGCCACGTAGGGCAAACATCTGGAGGATATACCCATAATCGCCACGCTGGGCAGGCGGGTTGGCGATCGTAGAGCGTAGTTTCTTGCTCCGGTGACGCTGCTGCCCGTCATCGGTCTATGATATATAGCTACGCCTTCTATCGTGATGGTTATACCGCCACCAGTCGGTTTGCCAGAGCCTCGTTTGTTGTTCGGCAGGATGCACCACGGGCAGGTGAGGATGGCTTGGAGCGAAAAGGTGATAAGTCGCTCCCTTACATCCCGCTATTAGACCTAGGTTTGTTCTAAGTCTAGGTTAATTCACCTTTTTTCTCTAGAAGGGAATGCATTGGGCACCCTCACGCCTTCAAACCTCCCAGAATGGGAGGGCACACCCGCTAAACTCCCCTGTGTGGGCCAGTGGGCAGGAACTTGCAAGGATACGGGTAGCGCTGAAGCATACAACTTCGACTGACTCCATGGTTCACTTGGTAGTGACCTCTGCCCTCTGAGCCAAGGGTCGTGGGTTCGATTCCCGCACAGTACAAACATTTGTGTTCATTAACATGTCTGTTTGTATTGGTCTGGTGTTTTCTATGTATAATATAGATAGATAGATAGATAGATAGATAGATACTCTTTATTGCACAAAAACACAGACATTACAGGAAAACATATTACAAACAACACAAAGTACAATCTAGGCGGTCTTATCGCTTATAGCGATCTCTTCCAGACAACCTTCAGGTAGAGGAAACCAGATTGACTAAGGAAATGGGTAACCCAGTGCAAAACTATCTAACTATTTTATATTAATATGTATTTATTTACAAAAAAAATGTATCTAAGTATGTTTATCAGTTGTATAGTACCCATAGTACAAGCTTCGGCTTAGTTTGGGGCTAGATGGCGCTGTGTGGCCCAGCGTGGCATGTCTTAGGTTATATACGGCCGCGACTTGGGCCCTGGGCAGCCGCAGATGACCAACAGCCAGAACGTCTAAGGTTAAATCACATGTACTATCCCATTAACATGAAAATTCAATGGTTATTTCTATAGGGGATGGGTCAGTTTCACTGAAAAACTAGTGAATGCATTTCAACGAAACTTTATATTAGGTAATATAGCTTATGATTTATAACTAAAACTAAAATAACTTAATGAACGGCCCAAACCTAATATGTAGTTCAACTAGAGCGAGGAAGCATTTTCATAGAAGAGGGAAGAAGCTAACACATACACAATATAATAAGCATATAGTAGAATCGTCACATATTTCATTAATTGATAGCACAATAATGTAACATTTAGCACAATCGAATAAAAGATTTAAAAAATCCCTGACTTTGATTTTCTACAATCATGTTTTTCTTTCAAGGTGTTTTCAAACTGAAATAAACATCAGCTGAATTATAGGCCTGTTCCCGTAAAAAATGTAATTAGTCCGTCTTTTAGATTGTTCAAAAATAAAAGACACTTTTTTTTCATTTGCAAATTTGATCAAAAATGACAAATATATAGCCCGTTAAAATTACGCGTCACGTCAAAGAGTGGGAGTTTTTTTCACCACTGAGTGACGTCAAAGACCCCCACTCCTACATTTTGATGCCTTGTATCTTTGTTATTTTTTGTTTAAATGAAAACAGGAAAAATACGTGTCCAATATATTTTTATAATCTAAAATACGGACCAAATAAAATGTAATTATTTTGACCCTGGAAACATCCCTATTGTGAGCCTCAACCGTATGTACGTTGTAGTACATGTATGGAGCATTTTCTCGATGTCTTTATTTAAGAAAACACTTTATAGATAAAAAATTGTGTTTTTCATGAAAAAGCAAAGTGTAATAAGCTGCTAATTCCATTCCTTTTATATACTGACAGCGTCTCGCGCTATATATACTGTGGGTACTGACAGCGTCTCGCGCTATATATACTGTGGGTACTGACAGCGTCTCGCGCTACATATACTGTGGGTACTGACAGCGTCTCGCGGTACATATACTGTGGGTACTGACAGCGTCTCGCGCTATATATACTGTGGGTACTGACAGCGTCTCGCGCTATATACTGTGAGTACTGACAGCGTCTCGCGCTATATATACTGTGGGTACTGACAGCGTCCCGCGCTATATATACTGTGGGTACTGACAGCGTCCCGCGCTATATATACTGTGGGTACTCACAGCGTCTCGCGCTATATATACTGTGGGTACTGACAGCGTCTCGCGATATATATACTGTGGGTACTGACAGCGTCTCGCGCTACATATACTGTGGGTGCTGACAGCGTCTCGCGCTATATATACTGTGGGTACTGACAGCGTCTCGCGCTATATATACTGTGGGTACTGACAGCGTCTCGCGATATATATACTGTGGGTGCTGACAGCGTCTCGCGCTATATATACTGTGGGTACTGACAGCGTCCCGCGCTATATATACTGTGGGTACTGACAGCGTCCCGCGCTATATATACTGTGGGTACTCACAGCGTCTCGCGCTATATATACTGTGGGTACTGACAGCGTCTCGCGATATATATACTGTGGGTACTGACAGCGTCTCGCGCTACATATACTGTGGGTGCTGACAGCGTCTCGCGCTATATATACTGTGGGTACTGACAGCGTCTCGCGCTATATATACTGTGGGTACTGACAGCGTCTCGCGATATATATACTGTGGGTACTGACAGCGTCTCGCGCTACATATACTGGGGGTACTCACAGCTTGCCCGCCTGCAGCGCCACGGCCACGTTGTCGAAGTTGTCAGCGAGGACCCTGAACAGCGTCTCGCAGGCGCCCGCGTCGCTGACCAGCGCGCACAGCTCGTGCCGCACCAGCAGACTGGCCAGCGTCAGCATGGCCTCCGACACCGCTGGCGGCGTGGTATGCTCTGACAAACAGACAGAAAGTTTTTTAGTGCGAAGTCGGTTAATTCTCGTCAAAATGTAGACACTGTAAGTGTGATTTGTGATGGTGGTTGGACAAACAAAAACGACGGAGGAGACGGAGTAACATCGCTGCACCAGTACTCCCCGTGACCGCGGTCGTTGTAACACGGCCGAAACGTCGGGTTTTAAAAAAAGGTATGCGCGTTAAATCCCGCTAGTTATATACTATTATATTATGCAACGCGAAAGCTTAAAAGTTATTATAAACAGACAGAAGCTCTATGAGCAGAGAGAGGTAGGGCATAGCGAATCTTCGCTCGTATTGAGCTGCCCGCCCGGGGAAGGACCTCCACCCTATAGAATACCGGAGCCAAATGACCTCCGGGTCGTGTTTCTGCTGGTGAGTAGGGTCTCGGGAGCTCGTGGGAGTTAGGGTTGGGCCGGCATGGCAGTGGCAACTGACAGGTAACTAACCAGTTACTTGCCAGTTGTCACAGCGACTTGGGCTTGTCTTTCCATCAGGCGTAGGGAAGCCATTATGTCGAGCTACTATAAAAAAAAACACTCTAAGGTAGTTTAAAGGCCTGCCGTCTCTAAGACTGGTTTCACAGCTGTCCGGGAGTCCCGTACGGGCAGTCCGTGCGCGGAAAGCCCGTACGGGTCACGCCCGCAGTGCTCTGAAACGTAACCCACGTTTTTTTATATAGTAACTCGACATAATGGCTTCCCTACGCCTGATGGAAAGCGAAAGAGAAGCCGAAGTCGCTGTGACAACGGGCAAGTAACTGGTCAGTTACCTGTCAGTTGCCACCGCCATGCCGGCCCAACCCATGAGCTCCGGAAACCCTGCTCACCGACTGGAACATAACCCGGAGGTCATTTGGCTGTGGTATTCTATAGGGTGGAGGTCCTTCCCCGGACGGGCAGCTCAATTCGAACGAAGATTCGCTATGCCCTACCTCTCTTTAGGGACGTTTCAGACCATTCAGTACGGTACGGTTGCTTTGTACGGCCTCTCCCCGGAGCGGGTCGCGTCCGCGTCGCTGTCAAACGATGTTCTAGTTCCTCATGTGTACTCCCGCTCCGGACGCCCGTAGTAACAGCCCGTACGGGACTCCCGGACAGCTTTGAGACCATCCTAAGGGCTTTCTGAATATTCTAATAATCTTAACTAGCTGTGCCAGCGGCGACGCAAGCGTGGATATCGGGTTTCAAAAATAACGAATTCCAATAAAATGTTGCCTAAATTTTAAGTTAGACCTCTAGCAAAGCAATACATTGGTGAAAACCGCAATCAATTCCATGCAGTAGGTAGTTGTCGCGTGATGCGCGTTTAAACATAAATATAATTTAGCAAATAAATATTCTATTCTATTCTATTCATACAGATAAAAATTTCTTCCGTTTTCCGTTTTGTTACAAATTAGAGTGAATAAATGAATATGAATATGAATATGAACACTTTCCTTCACTATTCTGCTCTTAATGATTGTAGCGTGATGAAAAGTATACTATAACCTGCCTACGAGTATGAAGAATAATTGTAACAAGTTTCTTTAAAATCCGTCCAGTAGTTTTTCTTTCTATAACGAACATACAGACAGACAAAACCAACTGATTGCATTTTTGACATCAGTATCCATCACTAATCACCCCCTGATAATTATCTTGAAAATATATTTAATGTACAGAATTGGCCTCTCTACAGATTTATTATAAGTAGGTATATATAAAGATAGACGGTAAAAAATCTTTTTTGTTTGAAAGGGTGTATTTAAGCCTAGCCATTGTCGTAGGCTGGTATTTAAGTCGTTTTATTTTTATTAAAAAATACTGTTTTTAAAAGTTCAGAAGTCATGTCTGTGGTATTCTGTGGAGCTGATGATCTCCAGATCGTGTTTATTCTGCAGCTACTCACTGCACTGGTTTCCCGAGCTCGTGCGGGTTAGAATTCGGCCGGCATGGCGGTGGCAACTGACGCGTAACTGATCAGTTACTTGCCCGTTATTACAACGACTTGGGGTTATCTTTCGCTTTCCATCAGGCGTAGGGAAGCCATTATGTCGAGCTACTATGTAATAATAAAAAAAAATGTGCTACATTATTCTATTTCTAATGTCTCTTTTTATTATTATGATTAACATAACGTACCTTTCATGTACTCAGTGAGGGGGACAAGCAGTTTGATCCCCAACTCCCTGGCATGTTCGTGTGCTTTGCCAAATTCGACTCTAACGTCATCGTCTAAGGTGAATTTTCTTATGACTTGCATGCTTTCGCTGATAATCTGGAACAAGAAGGACCATTAAAAATTAAAATGTAAATAAATAACCTTTTTGAACAAAATCCTGCAGCTTCCCAGAAGCTATTCTTTTTTTTTTGATAAAAATCATTTTTGTATTGTATAGGTAATTTGACAAACATTATAAATCATTGGCGATGAAAAAGAGTTACTATGGGATTTCTTTCCGGGTCTTCTCAATAGAAAAGAACTTTCCGAACGCGGTGGTAATTTTTATTCGTACTTTCAGAATTTCATAATTCGTAAGTACTTGTCATAAATCTATATGAATAAAGATATTTTCGTTTATTTATCATAATGTTTAACAATAAACATGATAATATTATGTCTGATTTCATAATCTACCTACTATTCGATGTCTCATTCGCTTTGCAAGAGTATTGTAAATAAAATAAGAAGGTCGACTAATTTTGCAAATGTGCATCCATTCATACGTATTTATATTTTTTTTGTATAAATTAATCATTCATCACGCTATTTATTTTAATAAAACAGACGCAACACACAATGTTATCGAATTTAGGTTACCTACGCGGGAAACGAAATGGTTTAGTTCCTCAAACAGCCCATAGATGGCGTTGTACGCTTTTACATCGCGGTGGCGTTGTGTTTTTCCGATCGCATAAGGTCTGCCCTTACTGCACTACCCGGCACAGACAAACAAACATTCAGACTTTCTTAGGTCTATACTAGCTTGCCAGCGACTTCGCTTCGCTTGGATTTTTGGAACTGGTTTTCTACCTTCGGGTAGCTAATCGGTTATCTAAACCCCTATATAATATGAACATAAACGAAAAAGTTAAGGGAATATGTATTTGGTGATGTACTTCTCATCAGCTACCACGTTGAGGTGCAAGGCGAGAATAAAAGTATTACACTTGAACCTATTTGCAGAAATTAATTATTTTTTTATTACCACACAGCTTATGATAATTGTATAAGCCGTTTTGACCACGTCATGAACGGACAGGGCTTGGGAGGTAAGAGATAATAAGCCTATCTATAATCATTTCGCTCCAAGCTACCCTCACCTGCCCGTGGTGCACCCTGCCGAATAACATACGCGGCTCTGGCAACCAACTGATGGCGATAATACAACCATCTCGTTTGAAGGCGCAGCCACAGGCCGATGGCGGGCAGAAGCGTCACTGGATCCAGGAGCTACGCCCTGCGATCGCCAACCCGCCTGCCCTACGTGGCAAGTATGGGTAAAGGCTCCAGATGTCTGTCCAAAGGGTCGGACAACTGGAGAGGCCTATGTCCAGCTGTGGACTGCGATAGGCTGATGATGATTATTCTAATAATTTTTATAAACACTTACCTTAGCGCTTGCTCTGGTCGCTATCAATATCTTCAAGTTATCAGCTAGATTTTTCGCGAATAGCCTCCGCCGATTCATTTCGTGCTTGATCAGACAGACGGTTGTCCATTGAAGTGTTGGCACCAGAATGCTTTCGCTCTGGATTTTATCTAAAGTGCTGAAATGTGATAAGATAACAAGTATCTTTGCTTTAAAGGGAAATTACCCTTAGTTACAAATTAATAATTGCCTGTTTAGAAAAATAATAATAACTCGATTAGGCTTGTTGCCGTGAAAATGTAATTAGTCCGTCTTTTAGATTGTTGAAAAATAAAAGACACGTATTTTTTAAATTGTAAATTAGACCAAAAATGACAAAGATAGCCCGTTAAAATTACGTGTGACGTCAAAGAGTGGGACATTGTGTTACCTGGTAACAAATGCTTATAAATATACATGATCTTAGTGTAAAGCACAGGAACGAATGAGGAATAGGTCTATCAGAATAGTCATTGACGGCTGCTCATCAGACCTAATGGCAATTAATGCCGGTGTTCCTCAGGGATTGGTACTCTCTGCAACCCCTTCCTGCTGCACATTAACCCATTTACCATAATCGCCATTACCCATAATCGCCACGCTGGGCAGGCGGGTTGACGATCGCAGGGCGTAGCTTGTCGCTCCGGTGACGCTGCTGCCCGTCATTGGTCCGTAGTATTTAGCTCCACCTTCAATTGGGATGGTTATACCGCCACCAGTCAGTTAAAAACTTGCTTGTATAAAATCTAACTACCTCTTAATAAAATCCATGCCTTTTTCCTCCAACAAATCCGGCTGTGTATCCATCAAGGCTATCAAAGCATTCAAGATGCTGACAATCATTTTCTCATCCTCATCATTCACCTTTTCATTGTAACTTTTTGATCTTTTCTCCAGCAAATCTATTAAAATGTTATACACCCCTTCTCTTCCGGCTCTCACCCTGTGAGCTATGCCTTTGGTACATTCTGTCTGCAAAATAGTAAATTAATGAATGAATTCAAGTAACATCACTACAGGGTATAAAACAAACTCACGTTTCATGTCTGTCCCTATGTATGAGTATGTATGTATGCTTACGGCCATATTCACAAACGTTACTATGCGACGCGCGGGCGCAACGCAACAGTGCCCAAAAGCCTATACGTTTTTGGGCCGTTAGATCTTTAAAACTACACAATGGATTTGGATTTTGATGCGGTTTTTTTAATGAGGGATTCAAGAGGAATGTTTAAGTGTACAATACATGCTTAAAGTACTGCGCTCGTGCGAAGTCGGGGCGGGTCGATAGACGATTCATATTTGTTAGTAATCGACTCAATCTTTGACCGCTGTGAAATAAGACAATAGAGAATCTATTTCAGTCATATTCACAAACATTTGTGATATTTTGTAATACATTTAGATAAACACATTCAGCAAATTATAGACTTTAAAGTTTTTTTTCTGTAGTAATAGGGAATATGCATGACTTTTTTTTTATGGATTTATTGAGATCTTTTATCTTCCAGATACATAAATATCGAAGAATTTTTAAACTATCTTTTCTATTAAGCGAGTTATAAAACGTTAAAGTTATTGCTTAGACAGAGAGATCCGACGCGGCGAATGACGTCACGTACCGTGAGCGCCGTACTAACTCCATAGAAAAATCTGTTTCGCGAGAGAGAGACGGATATATTTGCTTTCAACGACTGTATCTCGCCAATTTTTCAACCAATTTTGATTTTGTTTTCACTGTTCGTAGTAGATTTTGATCGTTTTTACGATAAATTAGTAAATACCTGAAACTATTTTTCATGCATATTCCCTATTATGGCATAATGGCTTGATAGAAAGCAAGTTAGAAGTCCAATTTCTGTGACAACGGGCAGATAACCAGCATTATATCCATCTTACCCTTAATACTTCAAGCTCCTTTAGAATCAACTCGTCATCAGCTCCTGTTTGACTGCACAATCCCTTCAGCTTGTTGACAGATGTGCTCACATGGTGGTCGTCTCCGGAACTGAGAGCTAGGTCTTTAATAATATTTGACAGGTCTACTCCCTGAAATAAAAGAGAAGTATAATTACAACTGTTGCTTTTTGTTACTAATGAGCTAGTTAGATAGATAGAGATACCTAGTCTATATTGCACATTAAAAAATTCCTTAGAAATAATAATAACCCAAGACATGCCACACTGGGCCACACAGCACATAATACAAGATTCTATTCTTTGACACTTTAAGGTCATTACAGCATTACATGAATTTAAGTTTCCTTGTTTATTTTTATTATGGATATTGTTAATATAACATGGGTAAAATAGTTTTATTTAAACTAAGCCAACTGGATTTTCAACAACCAAAAATTAACATAAATTCGATTTTAACTGATACATAAAGTTGCATAATGTCTTTCTTATGTTTAGGGTTGCAACGATATATCGAAAAACCGATAAATATCGATATATCGACACCTGAAAATATCGATATTTATCGATATCGACGATACGCCGATATCGATATATCGATATCGATATTTTTAATATATCGTCAGTGATGCCAATTTAGTATTTTTTTGCCTAAAAGCATTATTTCAACAGATTTAGCATGCATAAATTCAATTTACCATCTATGCATATTATTTCTTGGCATCTTGCTTGGAAGGTTTAAATACATTTGAATTTCCGAACGCAAAATATGAACCTTAAAATAACCCGGTACGTTGATGTTTCTGAACGCGACTGAATCGGTGAAGTTAATGAACAAGTAGCCGTAGTGTTCTCAATCTCAATTTTGATTCAAATTCAATCAGCTCGTCATTTTCATCCGCATATGTATGTACAACTTCAACCTTGAAAGCAATTTTATACGTAAGATTCGGAACCTTGAAAGCAATTTTATACGTAAGATTAGCTATGAAAAAAAATATCGATAAAACATCGATATATCGCCCGACAAGAACGATATATCGATAAATAAATATCGACCAAAGTCGATATTTATCGAAATCGATATATCGATATTTTTAAATTTCTTGCATCCCTACTTATGTTTATGCTGACTGTTTAAAATGCTGAATTGTACTAACTTGAGCTTCAAATTGAGCTACAGCCTCTTTTATTGCTTCTTCGGGGGTCATGTCAAACTCTTCAATATTTTCAGACACCACTTCATCGTAAGTTTCTTGAGTTATTACACGGACCATTTTTAAGTCTTGGCTATTTATTTAGGTGAAGTTTTATATGATTAATATGTAAACTAAGCTGATATTCGTGTTATAATAAACATGCGGCGATTTGTTGTTGATTTGATTCATCAAATTCAAATGACATCACAAACATTGATAGGTGTCATGTTGACATTGACATTGACTCGGCGCATGTGATACCCCATTTACACTCTCGCTTCGCGATTCGCCTCGTACCTCGCCTCGTGGTTCGCGCCACGCCCCCCGAAACGAGCTAGGTGTTTACACTCTCGTCACGAGTTCAGTTGTCTTTGAGCTCGCGACAATGGAGGACGTCGAAATGTTAGCGGCAACAAGTCATGGTTTATTGAACTACACACATTAAATACAAATAAAAAATGTCTTATGTTTTAAATCAATTAAAGGTCTATTCATTTCATTTGTAATGACAACCTCTTCCACGCATCGTTTACTTTTTAGTTCATTTTATAGTATTTATTTTTGGGTTCCACAGAATAGGCTATTATGGCTAAAAATTGTAATTAGTCCGTCTTTTAGCTTATTCAAAAATAAAAGACACGTATTTTTTTATTTGTAAATTAGACTAAAACTTCCAAAGTTATAGCCCGTTGAAATTACGCGTGACGTCACTCGGTGAGCCATTTTTACGGGAGCGAGTTACGTCAAAGACTCCCACTCCTAACTTTTGATGCCTTGTATCTTTGGTATTGTTTATTTAATTGAAAAAAGGAAAAATACGTGTCTTTTATTTATGAATAAGCTAAAAGACGGACAAATTAAAAAAATTTAGCCATAATAGCCTATTGGTTCCCTTTGAAATGCTCCAGTAAATCTAAATGTTTCCTCATAAGACGCATCCATTTTAACGACCTGCGCGGCACAACGCTGAACCGCGAATGAAGCGAGAGCGCGAGTGTAAACACCCCGCTCGCGTTCGTCGCGAGGCCCTTTGACTCGTGACCAAAAAACCGCTCGCGACGCGAGCGCTGCGAGTGACGAGGCGAGGCGCGAGGCGAGGCGCGAGCGAGTGTTCACACTCTCGCCTCGTCGCTCGCCTCGCGCCTCGCCTCGTCACTCGCACGCGAGTGTAAACGGGCTATTAGGTTTGCTCAAAAGCAATATAGTTAAAATGGGTCATTATAATTCGCCTGCCCTATTCCTATTATCTAGGGTCGGCGAGGATAGTTAGAATGGTATGTAATGGTAAAAAGTGTGTAATCAATTTAAAAAATATTATTAAATAACAATTAAACTCTTTTTATGTTAAATGTGAATCAAAAACATAAATGTTCATGTCACAAAAATTGTACAGCAGTATATTTTGAACGAATTTGAAATACGACTAATATAATGGTATTCATAAACGTTTGCTTTTAGTAGGCTGTTCAAGCTCTAAAAATCAGATGGTTAATATTTTGACATTTAACAGCATGATGGGGAAACGTTTTGATACCCTAGCAGTAAATCTTAGGCGTTGTGCTATTTTTGTTTTAATTTTAAATTCTAATCATAACACAACTATTTAAATTATTAAAAATTAATTTCGTTAGTATCAGTGTTAAGTATCATTTCTTGACCAGGGACTTTTTAGGTAAAATTGATGAATTCGTTCTGCTGTTAGCAATTAATACAGCAGGCGCTTTCGCGTTTTGAACAAAACTAAGATGACGCATTCGTGAGTGAAATAAGCAAATTGAACTAAAGATTTTATTCTCGCAATTCGCATAATTATTGCAGAATTGGGATAAAAACAATTTAATTTTAAGATCGTAGTTATTTGGAAACTACACAATGAGTTTCCTAGGCAAAATATTTGGTGGCAAGAAGGAGGAAAAGGGTCCTACTACGCACGAAGCTATACAAAAATTACGTGAGACTGAAGAGTTATTGTTGAAAAAGCAAGAGTTTTTGGAAAGAAAGATCGAAACCGAAGTACAGACAGCTAGGAAACATGGAACCAAGAACAAGAGAGGTATTTGAAGTTGTGTTGTTTATTGCGAAAAAGTAAAGTATGTTTGCGTATTTACATTTTGGACTGATTTCTTTGTCGAATCGACCTTGTTTGTTGCTCATAATCAGTTCCTCTTATGTCTAATTACGTACGCATTGCCTTACATTACTTTTTATAGTAGTACTGGTTAAAACTTGGTTTTAACTTTGTAGAAAAGTTATGTGGGTACACATAGTACCTATACCACATACTCACTTAAAATAATTTACTTACTTGACAACTGTTTTGATCCATATAAAGTTAGTTTATGTACTGTCAATAGCATCATTAATACCTCATCAGATAAAAGATAAAACTTCATTCACCCATCTTTGTCATTGCCTTTTCAAATTCATAATTGTCTTGAAACTTACATTACAGTTATTCCCAGTCACCCCCACTGGCATCGCCCCCACCTGGGGCAACTGGGACCACATAATAATATTAAAAAAATTATATTATTAAAAAAAAATGGCTATTATGGCTAAAATTGTAAGAAGTCCATCTTTTAGCTTAGTCAAAAATAAAAGACTCAGATTTTTTTATTTGTAAATTAGACTAAAAATTACAAAGTTATAGCCAGTTGAAATTACATGTGGCGTCACTCGGTGAGGCATTTTTATGGGAGCGAGTGACATCAAAGACTCTCACTCCTAACTTTTGATGCCTTGTATCTTTGCTATTGTTTATTTGAATGAAAAAAGGAAAAATATGTGTCTTTTATTTTTGAATAAACTAAAAGACGGGCTAATTACAATTTTTAGCCATAATAGCCTATTATTTACTTATTTGCATTCTAGACTTATGTGTAGATACTCCTATAATGCCATAATAGTACTTATGCCCATGACCAAATGGGAACCCAGGCATGGCTCCTGGCAGTCTTGGGTTATCCTAATCCTAATTATCCTAATTACTGTGTCCCTGCAACTTGCTACCAACTGGCGACACAGGGAGGTTTAGTTGGTATACCCTCCCATTTCGGGAGGTGTGTGTCCCACACACAGAGCCTTATACATTCCCCTCTAGAAAAAAAAAGAGTACCATTGAGTGGAAAAGAAGATGAGGAAAAGTCTATATTATAAGAATGTGTCTAGTTTGTAAATTTAGATTCATAATATCCTTTCAAATATGAGTCATTTGTTGTCAGGAGAACACTTTATCTAGTAAGGATGTGTTATTCAATTAAAATCACAGGCATCAAATTACCAATGTAATAACTAGATTGATATGAGAGATTACTAGTTTATATGTATTTATAAGTATGTACTCTGGCTTCACTCATTGAATGCTGAGAAACTAGACACAATCATCATCATCAGCCTATTGCTGTCCACTGCTGGACTAAGGCCTCTCCATGTTCGCCATATTGGGCAAACATCTGGAGGAGTTTTAAGTAACCTCCACACTGGGCAGGCGGATTGGTGATCGCAAGGCGTAGCTTCTCGCTCCGGTGACGCTGCTGCCCCCGTCATCGGTCTGTGGTATTTAGCTACGCCTTCAATTGTGATGGTTATGCCGCGACCAGTCGGTTGCAAGCGCCTCGTTTGTTATTCGGCAGGATAAACCACGGGCAGATGAGGTTGGCTTGGAGCGAAAATATGATAGGCCTCTCCCTTACATCCCGATCTCTGATTCCCTGGCTATAAACTCATTCTGTATTTAAAACTTTGTTATGTCCAGATTAACGAACCATACTTAGAAACTCTATTGTGCCACTTCCAGCTGCGATCGCCGCACTCAAGCGCAAGAAGAGGTACGAGAAACAGCTCACTCAGATTGACGGGACCCTCACGCAGATTGAGGCGCAGAGAGAGGCGCTGGAGGGCGCCAACACCAACGCACAGGTGCTCAACACTATGAAGGAGGCGGCCAACGCTATGAAACTTGCGCACAAGGATATGTAAGTGATCTTCTAATGTTACACTGCATGGTGTATTTTAAAAAGGAAAGTGTTCAAGTATTACGTAACGCAAATAGGGAAGGAGGGGTCTTGTAAAACGTTACGATGCGTTACAGGGGGCGGGGGGAGGTAATTTTTACAACAGGTGACGTAACGTTGTTTCTTTTTTTAAATAATAATATGAGGTAATTAGACCTCCTAAATTGGCAACTCTTTTCGATTACGCTTTATGGGAAATCCCTCGATTGTAATAGTCTACTCGCCATTTCCAATTCATTCTCGCAAGTTCGCAAACCTTTTCGTTTATACTTCACAGGGAATCTCTTGATTGCCTTGTACCTACGTTATTTAATGTTGTTTTCGTCCTCAAAAGAGGGAGGTTTGTATCATCAGCTGTTCTTGGCTTAGAAAATCTTCAAAAATTGCGTTACGTAATATTTGAACGCACCCAAGTCGTCAATGGCATGTGGTATTTAGCTACGCCTTTGATTGTGATGGCTATACCGCTACCATGCCACGCCAGAGCCTCGGTTGTTATACGGCAGGATACACCACGGGCAGGTGTGGGTTGCTTGGAGCGAAAAGCTGATGGGTAGCTGCCTTACATCCCATCATCAGTATCAGTTTTAAGAGAGGTAGGGGCTAGGGCATTGCGAATCTTCGCTCGTATTGAGCTGTCCGGGGAAGGACCTCCACCCTATAGAATACCGCAGCCAATTGACCTCCGGGTCGTGTTTTTGCTGGTAAGTAGGGTCTCCGGAGCTCGTGTGGGGTTAGGGTTGGGCCGGCATGGCAGTGGTAACTGACAGGTAACTAACCAGTTTCATGCCAGTTGTCACACCGTCTTGGGCTTCTCTTTGGCTTTCCATCAGGCGTAGGGAAGCCATTATGTCGAGCTACTATAAAAAAGAAAATCAAAGTACACATTTGTAGTATCAAAGTACAGTATCTATATAGAGAAACTGACTGACTGACATATCAACGCACAGCCCAAACGGCTAAACGTAGGCACTTGAAATTTGGAAGGGACGTAGCTTAGGTACCGTAGGGGTGCACTAAGAAAGGAATTCCCGAAATTCCCACGGGAACGGGAATTAGCGGGAAAATCCTTTTGTATGAAAAATCTAAACCGCTTAAGTTAGACGCTTGAAATTTGGCATGCAGGTACCTTAGTAAATATAAAGTTTAGTTATGGCTGTATTTTGAGAAATTCCCACGGGAACGGGAGTTAGCGGGAAAAAACTTTTGTATGTATAAATTTAAACACGCGGACGAAGTCGCGGGCAAAAGCTAGTCTGACATATGTTTCCCTCTATCCGCAGCGATGTGGACAAGGTGCACGACATAATGGACGACATAGCGGAGCAGCACGACATCTCGCGCGAGATCACCGACGCGATCAGCAACAACGTGGCCTTCCCCAACGACATCGACGAGGACGAGCTGGAGAAGGAGCTGGAGGAACTGGAACAGGTCAGTGGGGTCTATAGAATAATAATAATAATAATAAGCGCGTAGGGAAGTGACGACCCCATCGCCCTCTGTTGGGAGTTGCTGAGCTTCGCACCATGAAGAGCAACAACTCCCATCAGTGCAGTCAGTCTCCACAGGGCAGCTTGTGGCCAGCTGTTGGTGTGTGGCGACACCACGGACCCGAGACCTCCCGGGGGAACACACCATCTTTCCCCCACCTCTGGCTTGCCTTCGTTGGCCGTCCAGAGTGGAGCGCAGGAGCTATATGCTTGAAAGGGTGGAAGTGCTCAATCTACATAATAACGGGGAACGGCTGACCGGATTACCGCGATCCAGAAACCGGTGTACACCTCTCTACACCCTTAGCCAGCCACGCCAGTGTTGCCCCCTTGCCGCCCAGTCTGGTGGCTAATTTGGGGGGCCCACTTAGTGGCTGGCGAGTCACCACCTGCCTATATTTTAATTTGTGAGATGTTGAAATGGCAGGCGACCGTTATCTCACCCCATAGCCCAGATATCCTGCCCACAAGAACCTCATTCAATAGTCCCAGTTTTCGTTTCCCATCTTTACGCAATAGTGCGGTACTCGCCGGGTATTACTATTGAGTGCGTCATCTTGGGGCACTCGGAAGTAATGCCCGGCCTGTGTATCCCATCTCACATTCACATATTAAATTGTCTTAAGGGGCCTCTACGTGCCCCCACGCAAGCCTTCCAAAGGACCGGGAGGGGTAACACCTTCCCGTGAAATCCAAAGGAGACAACATAATAATAGACATCATCATCAATTAGGGCAAACATCTGGATATACCCATAATCGCCACGCTGGGCAGGCGGGTTGGCGATCGCAGGGCGTAGCTCCTCGCTCCGTTGACGCTGCTGCCGGTCATCGGCCTGTGGTATTTAGCTGCGCCTTCAATTGTAATGGTTATACCGCCACCAGTCGGTTGCCAGCGCCTCGTTTGTTAGTCGGCAGGATGCACGACGGGCAGGTGAGGTTGGCTTGAAGCGAAATGATGATAGGCCGCTCCCTTACATCCCAATAATAGATATAGTAGTATGTAATACACAAAACCTGCAGTCAACACATACTAAAATAACAGCATATTTTAGGAAAAAAGTTGTTCGTCTGGCTCTGTGTCTCCATGGGCTTTTTTTTGTTATTTTTACTTCTGTCTCTTAAACATTGTAGAAATATATAATATGGTCATTTAGGATCTCATCTCTTTAAAAAAATTGACAGGATCACATACATATTAATCCGATTTGGGTAATCGGCCGAACTTGCTTTGAGTTAAATATAAAAAATTGCAACTTTCACTTTAAAATTTTTAAGTTATTGATAGGGAAAAAAGTTTATTTTGAATTATATTTAAAGAAAATGTAATAACTATATTTTTGAAGAATAATTAGTGTAAAATATAAATGAAAAAATATATAAAAAAGATCTCTCCGGCGGGGAATCGAACCCCGGTCTCCCGCGTGACAGGCGGGGATACTGACCACTATACTACCGAAGAGTTGAGAGAGGTCGTCGAAATTATCAGCTACTAGACTTGTGGGACGGGTACACAGTGACGTCATCTTGTTTTTGTGCTCAGATTGCGTGTTATCGAACTACAAAAACAGTGCTTTGATTTGATTTTAATCATAAGTATAAGCGGTGATTTTTAACCGACTTCAAAAAAAAGAAGGAGGTTCTCAATTGGGATGATGACTAAAAAATAATTTAATGTCCATTAGATAGATTAATGAAAAATATTGGATACGTATTTTTTATTTTGCCTCTTGTTCAAAAACTTACGAAGATACATTGATTTTAAATGTCACATGACGTCACGTTAGAGTACAAAATATACTCTAACGTGACGTAGTTAGCCCCCACTCCGTAACTTTAATGCGCTATATCTAAGTATTTTCTTGTTATTTCGACAAAACAAAAAATACGGGTCTTATATTTTTTTATTATCTAAGAGACGGACTAATTATTTTCTTCATTTTCATACCTTGTCATCATCCGTATTCGACTGATTTTTTTTTGTTGTATGTTTGTTAGATACCTATCTCCGAGAATTGTGTAACGATTTGAAAATTTTTTTTTTTGACAGGATGTACTTTCTTGTGGCACCTATTGTCACCACATTGAAGTCGGTTTTGTTTTTGCAAAGAAATGCTGTTACAAATTATTTTGACACTTCTTAAATACAGAGTGTCATTATTTGAAGAAAGCAGTTTGATGCATACTCCCCATTGATGCCACTCTTGTCTATTGTTACAGGAGGACCTGGACAAAGAGATGCTGGGCATCAACGTGCCGACGGACACGCTGCCGGACGTGCCCGCTGCCGAGCTGCCGGACAAGCCCAAGGCGAGCAAGTCCAAGAAGGAAGGTCAGTACACGCTTAAAGCCTATGGCAGGGTTACTCAAACTTATTGCCTCCAGTGCCCTTCATCATCATTATCAGCCTATTGCAGTCCACTGCTGGACATAGGCCTCTCCAGTTGTTCGCCAATATACCCATAATCACCACGCTGGGCAGGCGATCGCGGGGCGTAGCTCCTCGCTCCGGCGGTGACGCTGCTGCCGTCACCGGCCTGTGGTATTTAGCTACGCCTTCAATTGTGATGGTTATACCGCCACCAGTCGGTTGCCAGCTAGGGCCGTCTTTAAACTATTTGAGGCCCTGGGCACATTAGGATCATGGGGCCCCTATGACCTAAATATCAGTTATCATTTGGTAATCTGGCAGGAACTAGGGGGCCCCATTCGATCACGGGGCCCTGGGCTCGTGCCCATAGTGCCCAGTGGGAAAGAGGGGCCTGCCGCCTTGCTTGTTGCATCAGGATGCATAGTCTTGAATGAGATAGGCTGATAATTATTATGGACTAAATACAAAACTTACCAACTACACTTGTTCACAGAGGACGACGAAGACTTCAAGCTACTGCAGTCGTGGGCCACATAAGCTGTTGGCTGTTACCAGCTGCCACACAAGTACGTTTGTGATATCCGAGCGGCGCCGAGTGAGAGGATTAGTGTTGCCGACGCGTTTGAGTGTGCAAGTTAAATATCTTGAACTAGTTTATAAACCAGTTTCAAAGACATTGGCAATAAATCGTTTCAACAAGTTTATAAAAATAGTTTCAACTGTTTATAAAATAGTTTTAACTAACTTATAAAAATCGTTTCAACTAGTGTATAAAAGCGTTTCAACAAGCTTTAACTAGTTGAACTAGTTATTTACAAGACAGTTTCAACTGTTTCATACATAAATTTCAACTTGTAAAGCATTTTCAACTATTTTATAAAACTGTTCAATAATTTTGTAAAACAGCTTCATCTATTTGTAAAACAGTTTGAACTATTGTGTAAAAAAGTTTCAACTATTTTGTAAAACAGTTTTAAATATTTTGTAAAACAATCACAACTACTTGATAAAACAGTTTCAACTTGAACTAATTTATAAAAAAACAATTTCAATTTATCACAAAATTGTTATACCTAATTTATATCACTGCTTCAACTAGTTTACCTAATATTTTACAACTACATAGCTTATTATATTTTTTACCTAATGATTTCGCCCTGTGTTCCGTCTATGAATAAACCGATTTTATACTACAGCCGTCAAGCAATGAATTAACGTGAAATAGTCGATTTGTAAAACAAACCCTGACTATAAAGGACTACATAAATAGGTTTGCGATATAAAAGTTCAAACGCGTCGGCAAAACCCGTACTATTTAATGAATACAACACTCGTAGTGCTAAAGGGGGCTTGCTCGGCTAGTATTGTCTCTCTCTCTCTCTCTCCGGTTTATTGGTACGAGTGAAAGGGACAACATTAGCGGGCAAACTGTATGTATAGATTGAATTTTGTGTGAAGGTCAACTTGAAATATTGAATTTTCTTCTCCTTTCTTTTTTAGTGAAGATTTTCCGATTTCTCTAATAAAATAACTGTAAGGTCTTTTCAGTCAGAGAAGATTTGACAGTCTGATTAGTTAGACATTTTTAAGACAGTCTATGACATCATTTAATATTGTTTTTTACCGAATAAATAATGACATTTGTTATAAGTCGCGTTACCTTTTTTCTCAAAGGCCAATGTTCTCATGTGATCCAAATCCCATTATTTCATCTATTATGTCCGCAAGTCTGGACCTTACAACATTATAGATAGAGATTCATTATTGCACACCAAACGGTCGAATTTAAAACTAGACTCAAAGATAGCTAAGTACAATTTAGGCGGTCTTATCTCTTTGAGCGATTTCGTCCAGACATCCTTTGGGTAGAGGATAATTAAAAGAAAGGGTAAGGTGTCATGTCGGTCATGTATGTCGAGTACATGATAACACTTTTATTTTCTACGCAATGCAAGTCCCTCTAATTGTAATTCTATGCACGCGTTATAAAGTACCCAACCTGGTTTTAAAATGGCGTACTTTTTATAGCTGACCTTCACACAAACGCATGTATAAATATGTATGTAACTATTCTAACTTAGGGCTTGCTTAAGCATCGGAAAGTATTTATTGCCTTAAAACCATTGGTTTGAGCCTTAGTTGTGCCTTTGATAAGACGGTAGAAAATAAGTTTATTTCTGCCGATTCACTAGTAATACTTTTGCACGTCACACTTCTTTCCTACCAGCACTTCGACGTGTAGCCTGCTGAGAAGAAGTGCCGCAACAAACTCGACAGTTAGCCTTTTTTTAAATATATAATACAATCCTTATCCTTTGGAAATTACTTAAACAGGACTTAATGCTAAATTTAAATCTTACATAGATATACAATACATAGGTAGATCAACAATATTTTGCGGTATTTTGTTAAACATTTTTACACTTTGTCCAATTAATGAGTTACCAGTTTTACGAAGCCTGAGATTGGAAACAGCAAGTTTGCTTTTATTTCTCGTATTTAACTGATGAAGATCTGAGTTTTTACTATATAAATGTTTCTCACGTACAATACAACCATACGTACGTATCCAATTAACCGGATATATAATACGACTAGCTGTGCCAGCGACTTCGTCCGCGTGGAATAGTTTCTTGGGTAGTGATTTTAATGACCCCCAGTGCCTGGCAGCTGGCAGCGGCGCGGCGCAGATCTCGGCGCGCTTTATATACCCGCGCAAACGTACAGCAGGCTCGACGTGATTAGTTAAATCGGCGTAACTTTTTTATTTATGGACCGATTAACATGAAACAAACACTAAATGTTAAGGGAAGCTTCCAGCAATATATTAGTGACTAGCTGTGCCAGCGGCGTCGCACGCGTGGATATCGGGTTTCAAAACTAACGGACTTCCATAAAATGATGCCCAAATCTTAAGTTAGACCTCTAGCAATACATTGGTGAAAACCACATTCAATTCCATGCAGTACTTTTTGCGTGATGCTCAATCAAACATTCAGATAAAAAATTCTCCCGTTTTCCCAACACTTCCCTTCACTGCTCTGCTCCTATTGATTGTAGCGTGATGAAACGTATCATATAACCTGCACAGGAGTATGATGAATAATTGTACCAAGTTTCGTTAAAACCCGTTGAGTAGGTAATTTTTGTTTCTATAACGAACATACAGACAGACAGAAAGACAGACGGACAGACAGACAGTCAGATAAAAATTTTACTGATTGCATTTTTGGCATCAGTATCGATCACTAATCACCCCCTGATACTTTTTTTGTAAATATATTTTTAAAGCTGAAACGCCTGTGCAAAACTATCTACCTATACCTACTTCACTTAAAAATAAATACTTATAACTACTTTAATTAATAAAAGTACCTACGCTTAATAATTTTTAATTTGAACGAATATTTTACAATATAACAACAAAAGAAATTCAAATTTAAAACTATTTAAACACTAAAAGTCGCACTGATAAGCACGGTTTCTCAATATCAATTATTGTCTGTCAATAAGGTCGATCGCTCTGAACGCATCAACAGCCAAGCTCTCGGACCTCCCGCCTTTTTATACCCTACCGCCGCCGCGACCCGTGTCGAGCGCGGCAACCGTTACACAAAAATAATCCTTATAGCATTATTCAGTATTCACGTGCGACGGCGCGATGGCTTATTTCATGTATAAGTTTGGTGTTTCTATACCGATTTCTATGATTCTTTTTTTATTGAATAGGTAATAATGATAACTTTTTTAAATTAGGGATGAATGAGAGTATTATAAACGTAAGAGTAAACAAATATAATCAGAATGCTCCGAACTGCTAAGCTATCAGGAGTTACACGTGTTATTGTGAGTCAACCATAAAAGATAGACATATGCTGTTGCGGGATATTTTTTAGTCAATTTTATGTAAAATATTTCTGTCATACATAATTTCTATGTAACTTTAACCATTAAGGCTGCACACGCGACGGAAGCTTAAAAAATGGAGTAACTTCTCCCGTTTTCCCAACATTTCCCTTCACTACTCTGCTCCTATTGATCGTAGCGTAATGAAAAGTATACTATAACCTGCCCAGAAGTATGAGGAATAATTGTACCAAGTTTCGTTAAAATCCGTCGAGTAGTTTTTGTTTCTATAAGGAACATACAGACAGACAGACAGACAGACAGACAGACAGACAGACAAAAATTTTACTGATTGCATTTTTGGCATCAGTATCGATCACTAATCACCCCCTGATAGTTATTTTGAAAATATATTTCATGTACAGAATTGACCTCTCTACAGATTTATTATATGTATAGAAAACCGCATCTTAATCGGATACGCGGTTTCTGAGATTAGCGTGCACAAACATACAGACAAACAGACAAACCGACAAACAGACAAAAATTCCAAAAATCATTGTTTTGGGTACTATTGCATTAATAAAGGCCTCCCATAATATTTTTTCACATATATCTTCCATGTACAGACAGCGATTCGTTACATTTTTATTATATGTATAGAAGAAGATAGATAGATGGGCGGCTCAATTCAAGCTAAGATTCGCTATGCCCTACCCCTTACTGCTGCTGGTTTAATTGTCAAAGGCACATGTAAGGTAACGAACCAGTGTTTGAAACACGTTTTTTCATATTTAGTCAAAATATTGATGGTGATTCTAGATCGGAGTATAGGTAATGCAGGTATGCTGTATGTATTGTATCATTACTTATGTATATTTAATTGTTATGTAAGTTAAAGAAACCTCATTCAGCTAACATAGTGATAGCGTTATTATTTGTTATATTTTTTTATTTGTAATCAAAATGTTTCGGATTGATGTCGCAGGTTGCACTAAATAGTCGATAAGAAAATTTTACAGCGCTCTTAACGTAAAATTTACTGTGTAAATGGGGATTGTGTACATTTTTATATCAAAAATGTAAATTTTGGAAAGACAAATGACAATCGTCATAATTGCATCCTTTAGGGTGCGTTTACATAGAAATAAGCTGCGCAAAGCTAAGAAAAAAATTATCATTGTTGATATTGCTCCAATGAAGTAAGACGGAGATGTGATTTGAGACATTTGAGCGTCTATTCCCACTTTCCCCCGAATGCTCTCCCCAGAAAGGGGGAATTTTTGAAGCATCTTCCCTCGAAATATTGTTTATAATGGGAGACAACATTCGGGGGAAACTGCGAATAGACGGTTTTGAGTGTTTTGTCAATTCCGCGAAGTCCCGCTTCTGTGAAAACGCTCCCTTTTATTTTCCAAGAAAAATGTGCGTTTTTGAAATAAAATGTGCTTTTAAACCGTTTCAATTATCGTTAATTAGGTTAGTGCCTAACATGTGGAAGTAAACAGTACATTTTTTAAGCCGTAATAATAATTTGTGCATATGTTTCAATATATTTTATTTTAAGAATTTATTGTGTTTTATTTGATATCCATGGCTAATTCAGTGTTATGTGAAACTTTATTTGATTGATATGTTGATAACTCCGTCATACATACGATATCGGCAACAATACACTTTTGCTGTATGCGAATCCCCTCTAAATATTGTTTATTTGTAATATTTTAAAGGAGAATGCCCAAATATGGTTTCGTTTTGTACATGAACGAAATTAACCTGAAAAAAATTGTATTTCATTTTCACAATACCTTCTACAAAAACAAGTCAAAACTTCGCCGGGGAAAAAAGTGCTAATTTAAAAGTAATTTTTGTAACAAAGTACTTCCTCTACCAAAGAACTGTACTTTTTGGGGTTGCAGGGCTGCCAATATTTAAAATTGTAGCGGCCTACAGTAGCAGTTTTGCAGCGCACGCAGTTTTGTATTGTGCGCTGCTTAACAGGCAGTCGTTCCCCGCCACGCATTCCGACCACTCGCTAACAACATGTAATATTATAAGGTGCACCACCAAATATATATTTCTATTGGACTTCAGACATCTATCATTTCACCACACCGCACAGAGGAACCTCCACATCTTACAAACCCCACAGTGGTGACCCCGACGTGATCACGCAGATGGAGCAGATAACGGATTTTGGGGACATAGCTGTGCGGTGTGCAAGGGGCGACTCACGTTGCAGTATCACGGTCGGATAGTGCGCGGCAAGCAAAATTTCACTCAACATGTAAGAAACACGTGGAGAATTTCATCAGTAATTCAGAGCAGAAAAGTAAACTTCGTTCAGGCGACCGACGAGGAGCAGCAGAGAACCAGCAGCGAATCGGAATTGGAGTCGTATCACGCAATGAGGTGAACTACGTAGGTACATGGTTGTCCTATTGAGCGAACAGAGAATTAGCGACCAGGACAGACCATCATCATACGAATCGTAGAGGAGACGTCGCTCATGCAGTTTTTCTCGCCGTCATCGCCATGCCCCGTTTAGTCTCACGGCTGTACCATGGGATGATGAGCTGGAGTTATAGAGACGCCGCAGACGGAAGCAAAGCCCATACAGAGATGAGGCACACCGTTCAGATGCGCAGCGTAAGGCATTGGAGCTGACTCAATCTTTTTCGCCGCGTGACTTCGGATGACGCAATCATGTTCCATCGCAACAAGCTGGACTCGGGAAAAAAGTGCAGTGCAAAGTGTTACAGTGAACAAAGGTGTAGAAATTAAATTGAGCGTTTCGCGTGTTGTCAAAACAGCCCGTTCAATATTTCGCGACCTTTCTCGTTTTTGTCTCTATCTGTAATTGTTGTATGTAAATAATGAGACAATATTTTAATGTACCTATTTAGAACATCATCTGTACTTGTGAATTTTGAGTAACTAATTTAAGATTTTTCCATTGTTTTAGAAATGTTTATTTTAAAAGGTAGGTACTTGAAACTGTTATCGCACTGCATGTAATTTGAGCGATCATGCGCCGACGCAGCGCCGGTATCGTGCTCAATACCGAGAATGCTCTTTACCTCGTCAGCATTTTTACGCTTGTCGCCAGCTGTTTATAGTGTAGTGAATTAACAAAGCAATGTAACTCTGAACTAATTATTTTTGTACAACTTTTTTGTGTAATTTTGTGTCCAAAATTTTTTCAAAGGGGAGGAATGATGTAGCGGCCTACAGTAGCAGTTTTGCAGCGCACGCAGTTTTGTATTGTGCGCTGCTTAACAGGCAGTCGTTCCCCGCCGCGCATTCCGACCACTCGCTACCAACATGTAATATTATAAGGTGCACCACCAAATATATATTTCTATTGGACTTTGGACTTCTATCATTTACCACACCGCACAGAGGAACCTCCACATCTTTCAACCCCATAAAATATTAATTCACAATAATCGATTCCTGATACACAACTCAGAAGGATGAAGTAGGGTTAAAAAGAAAATATTAAGGATATTTACAAAATACAATCTTTTTCTCATAGAAAAGAATATCTTCTAGAATATTCAGTTACTTTACCCTCCAATTAATGACAACATACCTTAAGTGAATGAAAATCGATTGATCCAATGAATATCGATTCGCATTTATATTGCGACGGGCAGCACCAAGAGTGATAGAAAAAAAATAATGAAAGTGACATGACATTGACATTAGAGAAATGTTATTGTTTTGTTTTAGCACTGACGATTTATTCGTTTTGATTTATCTTTACGTTGAGTTGAGTGCCTTTTTTCTCCGTAACTGTAGAAATTGAAATTAGATAATCGCCGTTTTAGCAACTGTTCGTTATGATTGACGCAGGACGCCCAGCTGCCGTTCGGAAAGGTATTTAACGTTGTGAAAAATAACCTAAAATAATGAACTTCATGAACCTGTTGCTCGCAACTCCGGCGAATTAGATGCTTATTGTTTTTTACAATGTATTCTATGTTTAATACTCTATCCAATGAGATAGATTTCATGGAGGTACAACGTGATAAAATCTGAAACCAAAGCCCATACTAATTGAGAATGAGTAACCATACTAATAGAGAATGACCATTGGGTCATTCTCCTTTATTATCATAGCATCATTACCATCAGTGTGACAATTGCCATTTCTTTTATATAGTGGCTCGAAGCCCAAGTGGCTGTGACAATGGGCAAGTAACTGGTTAGTAACCTGTCAGTTGCCACCGCCATGCCGACCAAAACCCAACCCCCCACGAGCTCCGGAAACCCTACTCACCGGCAGAAACACGACCCTGAGGTCATTTGACTGCGTTATTCTATAGGGTATTCCAGGATCCTTCCCCGAACGGGCGCGGGCGACCCAATTCGAGCGAAGATTCGCAATGCCCTACCTCTCTTATATACGCCATTTGGGGGGATTTGCCTTATCCACCACGCCTGGCAGCCGGGTTGGCGACCGCAGTATGTTTTATTTGTACCCAGGTAAACGCTGCTGCCCGTTTCCAGATATTCCCTTAGTCGTCTTCTACGACATCCATTAACTAATAACTAATTTTATTATTAAATTAAAAATACAATTCAATACTTTGTGAATTTTCCCCCTTTTTACCCTTTAGGTATTGAACTATAAAAAGTAGTTCGAAATCTGACAGTTCATTGACAAGACAAAGTTAGGTTGTCATTCGTAACCAACCATAGACGTAAAAGTGGCCCTACTACAAAAAACGAAAACGATCGTTCGTTGAACGGATCGCGTATTTTTGCCCCATAAATCCCTCTCATTTGTCTCTCCCGTGTTCGAATATATGAACTAAAATTCACCAACGTCGATTTTTAACAATTTAATTGATATATTAGAACACGGCAGGGACCAATGAGAGGGATTTATGGGGCAAAAATACGCGATCCGTTCAACGAACGATCGTTTTTGTTTTTTGTAGTAGGGCCTCTTGTTTGTAACTTAACAATCCAATTATGTCCAGTTGGCTCATTGTAAATGGTTATCAGATCTATAGTACCATAATGTACGGTAGTGTAGCATCGTATGCACGATTCACCATGAATATGGATTGGCTCTGATTTGTATGGATTGTGGGATCAGGCGCTCTCTCTTTCCTTATAAAATATCATAGTTGTATATGGGGTAAAGGTGGGATTGGAAACACTTGTCGAATACATAGATTTGCGATTTCGATTTTGCACGTCATCGTATACTTATTTATTTAGGTATTTGTCACACACGGTAAGATTAGGAGATGTAGGGCATAGCGAATCTTCGCTCGAATTGAGCTGCCCGTCCGGGGAAGGACCTCCACCCTATAGAATACCGTAGCCAAATGACCTCCGGGTCATGTTCCTGTCGGTGAGTAGGGTTTCCGGAGCTCGTGGGGGGTTGGGGTTGGGCCGGCATGGGGGTGGCAACTGACAGGTAACTGACCAGTTACCTGCCCGTTGTCGCAGCGACTTGGGCTTCTTTTTCGCTTTCCATCAGGCGTAGGGAAGCCATTATGTCGAGCCACTATAAAGAAAAAACCAACGCTTCTGCCCGTTTCCTGATATTCTTGTTCAATATTTTATGGTGAGCAAAGGTGACCATTTGACGTAGATATATTTTTTTCGTTCTTGTGACACGTTCAGAAATAATAAGAACAAATAGCGTCGTTTTGTTTCACTCGCACTTGTGTAAAATTAGTGTAATTGACAATATGAATAAGATGTAGTGTAACCTAGTTTTTATTTTACCCGGGTTCCATGCTTAGTCATTGTTCCTAGGGGTAAGCCCACAATATAAAGTATCTGTTAGGTCCGTATTGTAGAATACATTTTAGCTAACTTCATAATATTTAAACCCTTTTATTGCTATAAAGAAAACTTGTTAGTTCCTCTGCATAGCCCATTATCATTTGATTCGAGATAAAGATAACAGCAGTTTTTCTGTAACGTCTGTTTTTGTGCAATAAAGAGTAAAAAATACAGTAGTTTAGGACGTAGGTACATACATACACTGCTTTTAGTAAAGCATTAGGTATGCAAATCAAGATGGTATCGTCAAAAAAATTATCAATCTTATGTCACAAGAACGCCATTCGTGATGCTCTGTTAAATAGAACAGCATAACCGACTGTTTTTTAATTAAAATATACTTTCACTGTCCATTCATTACATACCATAATGAGATGGCGACCAACTTATTGTTTTTGGTGTTAAAATGTTAATTTCCGAAAGAATTTGCGCCCAGCCATGTTGAAAGATGGCGGGTACCACAGATAACACACTTTTATTAAAAAAAAAAGAACTGATCTTCTTTTATTTAAAGTGTGTTAACGGTACTTATTTTATGAAACATTTTATTGGAGCTTTTAAGAAATTTACCAATAGCAGACTCGGATTAGGAAGTTGATGACGAAAATTTGCCAAGACGTGGTCTCCGCGTCGTCTCCACTCCAGAACTCGTTTACCCCAACGGTTATCGGTTCTGCGGCTGATATGGCCAGCCCACTGCCTCTTCAGCTTACTAATCCGGTGAGTTATGTCGGTAACTTTGGTTCTTTGTCGGATCACATCGTTTCGGATCCGATTCCGCAGAGACGCCGAGCGTAGTCCTCTCGCTGAGCAACTTTAGTTTTTTTTATAGTTGCTCGACATAATGGCTTTCCTTCGCCTGATGGAAAGCGAAAGAGAAGCCCAAGTCGGTGTGACAAAGGGGCAAGTAACTGGTCAGTCACCTGTCAGTTGCCACCGCCATGCCGGCCCAACCCCAACCCCCCCACGAGTTCTGGCAACCCTATTCACCGGCAGAAACACGACCAGGAGTTCATTTGGCTGCGGTATTCTATAGGGTGGAGGTCTTTCCCCGGACGGGCAGCTCAATTCGAGCGAAGATTCGCTATGCCCTACGTCTTCTGATGACGAGATCAATTGGACCTAGTAAACGCTTGCATAACCAGCCCATTTGCATCACAGGCGCACCCGGGCATACGTAGATACACTCGTGGACATTGTCATTCGGTCGGACTCTCACTTTGTGCGTTGAATTTTGATTTTCGCGCCCTGCGCCCGCGCTGGTATACTTTCGCCGCGGGTGTATTCTGGGAGCGGCGTTCGATACAGTTTTATATCGTTATTGTATCGCAAGATGATTGAGATAGAGCGTAAGATAGAGTCGGCGAATTGAAATTCTCGTTAGTTTAATATTGACTAATAAATAATGTTGGTTACGGTACGATACCGTTACCGTATGGTTCGGTTTCGCTGGGTACCATGCTTGGGGATGTAAGGGAGCGGAGCAAACTTACCTGACCGTGGTGCATCCTGCTCAATAACAAACGAGGCGCTGGCAACCAACTGGTGGCGGTATAACAATCACAATTGAAGGCGTAGCTAAATATCACTTAACGATGACGGGCAGCAGCGTCACCGGGACGAGAAGCTAGCTGCGATCGTACCGGCCTGCCCAGGGTGGCGATTTTGAGTATATCCTCCAGATGTTTACCCTCAATGGCGAACAACTGGAGAGGCCTATGTCCAGCAGTGGACTGCAATAGGCTAATGATGATGATGATGAATAAACAACAATAGCTAAATACTTATCACTTAACGATGACGGGCAGCAGCGTCACCGGGGCGAGAAGCTAGCTGCGATCGCCAACCGGCCTGCCCAGCGTGGTGATTTTAGGTATATCCTCCAAATGTTTGCCCTAAGTGGCGTACAACTGCAGAGGCCTGTGTCCAGCAGTGGACTGCAATAGGCCGATGATGATGGTGGAGTCTGCGTTGCCCGCGCCGCTCCCGCGCCGCCACCGCTACCGCGCCCGCAAAACCGCCCGAAACCCACTTTCCGTATGATTACTGTTACCGTATCCTTCCGTTTCGCTAGGTACCACGGTAACCATATAGCAAGCCTACGTCACGCGTCAGAATAGGGCGGCCAACGTTTAATAAGATGCTGCAACCATGCTTTATATCAAGTGACCACTATCCGCGCTCGCAGTCCGGACAGCCCCGCCGCGAAGCACGCACGATGAAGCGATTAGCGACCGTAAGTGACAGACAATTAATTAATAATACTCTTTAATTAGCCGCCGATATGGTGTCCGAGTGGTTTCCGAATTTAAAATAGGATCACGTTACCTAATGGATCTTATATAAGACAGGAAACGGGCAGCAACCTATCATCACTATTAGCCTGTCGTAGTCCACTGCTGGAGGCCTATGTCCAGCTGTGGAATGTGATAGGCTGTTGTTGTTTGGGCAGGTGGGTTGGCGATCGGAGGGCGTAGCTCTACGCTCTTGTAACGCTGTTCATCATCGGCTTTTGGTATTCAGCTACGCCTTCAATAGTGATGGTTATGCCGTCACCAGTCGGTTGCCAGAGATGATAAATATAACAATTTGTGTCGAAAATAACAAAAAAATTAGAATAATACCACTAAATGCCTGTCTTGGTGTGACTCCTGCCTTCTGAACCAAGGGTCGTGAGTACGATCCCATCCGGGACAAACATTCATGTGATGAACATTTGTGTTTGTTCCGTATCTGAGTGTTTATATTTGTATTTAAGTATAAATTTGTGGTACCTTCGTTGTTCTGATACCCATAACACAAGTGCATAAGCAACTTACTTTGGGATCGAAGCAATTTAGGTGATATTTATGTTTATGTTTTCTATCGACGTCAACCCTTTGATTCTTCCATGGACACATTTGCCCTAAGATCGCTATTATAAGAAAATCTTATTTATTTCCATCCAGATTGTCCTCCTGTTCGCACTCCACATGGCCTCTGCGACCGTAGACCTCACCCACCTACCAGAACAACTGCAGAAGCTGACCGAATTAAAATCAGCTGCCATCCACTCAGCAGCCGCGAAACTCAAGGATTTGAAGGAGACAGCCGTCCACAACATACAGCATATAGCCGACGACATAGACCTGAACAACCTCCACAAGCTAGACATACTCCAATTGGGACCAGCTTTGCAGAAGAAGTACAGCTTGATAAAGGATTTGTACAACAAGCCAGCAACTAAGGTCAACGTGGTACATATTTACGGAGATGACTTGGGATCTCACTTCGAACACGCCGATCACGGGAAGCTGATCCGTCATGTTGATCATGCGAAGCTGATACATCACGGTCATCATGGACATCATGGTCACAATGGACATCATGTTCATCACCATGAACATTATCACGATCTACCCGAGTGGGTTTTGGTTGGTGCTCACGTTTGATTTGTAAGTTCAGTGTTGATTGGTATTAATTAGTCGTGACTTTGGGTGCTGTTTTAAATTTAAAGATGCGTTTGATCGATGGATTGCGTGGTATTTTGGCCACTAATAAGGGATAATGATCTTCATGAAATTAATTCGTATAATGCTTAGTTATTAATTTTATAGTGCTGACAAGAAAACTGTGGGATTCTTTGCGGGGTTCTTTGTTTCCCAAGAGATATAATCTACTGATGTTCAAAAAGGAGAAAGAGAGAGAATCGGTTTGCTGGGCGCGTGTTTTAATACCAATAATCTCTTGGTATAAAACACGCGATCCGCCCACAGAACGATCGTGTATGTTTGTTTTCTTATACACCTGCAGATACAGTGTAACTTAATTGAGACCACTCAAAAAACCAACTCAAACCACTTGCGGAAACCATTCCGCGGTATAAAAGCGTAAGTAGCGAGCAGTTGTGTTAAATTTTCGCCAAAATTTAACAAAACTGTCACAAGAACACTCATACTCCTTTGTCAAGGTATCACTCAATTAAGCGCTATAGTTTAGAGAATTTATAATCATTCAAAAAATTTGAGAAGCCAGTAGTGTGTTCATCTTTGATCAGTCAAATCTAGTCATAAGTTAGCATTGATCAAGTGCTTTAAGCATTAAACAGCATCCATAATGTATCAGCTCAGTGTTGGACATCTTTGTATCCGTAAAAGTACACGATTTTGTGGTCGATGCCATATTCTACCTTCAGGACCATGGATCGTGGCGGACTTGTGAAAGTCGTATGCAACGGTAGATGGCGCTACTTACCATTCAGGCAACATTGTAATAATCTTTCTGATATTGTAGGAGTACCTACCTATTCATTCACAATTTGTATTTGTATTTTAATTATGACATCACTATCATTATCATCCTTGCAGGAGCAAACGTCCACTCCTGGACATAGGATACCCACAATGATAATTGTCATCTTGCGGGATTTGCCTTTGATGCCTGGCAGGCGGTTTGGTGACCGCAGTTTTAATTGTTCTATTTCTATTCTATTTTATTACTATTGCCGATTTGCTATTGAAAAAATAATTGATTATATTTTTTACAGCAGAAAAATATATTGATATAATTTCTTTTTTGTACAACTATACATACACAATTTTATTTTATCTTTATTATATCTATCTGTTTTTTTTGCTTGAGTGGTATTTAGAGTCATACCTAGTATTGAAAAGTTGTGAAACATATGACAGTGGGTGTCTAATTTAAAGGTTAAATTATTATTGTTGACGAAGTGTATTCTTGCTGCGTATTGATTAGATGTATTCTTTAGATGTCATGTGTTCTATAATATTCTAATTAATGTTAATTATGTAGATGCACTGTAGATGAAAGTCACAATATAATTTAAAGTAAAATAAACAAAAGCTTTTTACATTTTTTATGTCCAGTGTTTTTAATTTTATCTCCGAATACTTAATAAACTTATGTTAACAATTTTCACTAAAGTGGTGCTCATTTTTATCAGATTGCAAAAGTCTAGATGTAATTCCCTAAGAGATAATAATATTTCTATAATTTTCTCGATTTATTCAGTAAGAAATAATATTAAATGACTTTCTGTCATAGGCTATCTTACCTTTGATCAGACTGTAAACGTGGCACCGGCCTTTGAAAAATCAGACCTAAGAAAATGATTGCAAATAAAACTGCTTATAGGTACATGTTTATAGCCAATAATATTTAATCATTAATATAACATACAAATAACATTCATACAAACAAGCACTTCACTTCCCAATACTCAAATCATCCAACAGCTTATCAAAAACATCATCAGTACTAGATTTAGGCGTGAAGTAATCCATCAATCCATTTTGAAAATCACCAAAATCCTCTGCCGACGTCGTGTCAGCCAAGCCCAGTTCTGTCAAAAGCGTCAAATTGTCAACGTTGTCACTTTTGACGGTGCTGTCCAGCATGTCAGCGCTGTCAAGGCCGGGCAGTAGCGTTTCAGACGAGCCAGTGTCGTCTTTATCTTTATTCTGTCGTCTGTTGATCACTTTCGCTTCTTTCGTATCCGAATCGGATATGTCGTGGTATTCTTGTATTTCTTTGCCGAATTCTATTTCTTCTTCGTCTTCTTGGCTATCCTGTAAAGGAAAGTTAATGTGAAAAAAATATTACTCGACTCAGGGTGACCAGTTCCAGACTCATTACAAAGTTGTCCGGTGACGGATGGAGAATAGAAAACGCCATTACCATTGGGTATCGTAAGAATCGAATAAACACGCATGCGAAAAGGGGATATTATCTGCTTCTAAGCGTCAGTGGTGAGCTTAATCGCCTGGCTGGCGACCACTGTTCACTCCGCAACATACTGAAGTGATTCAGACTGTAACTTTAATATTTCTATGCTCTACTAACGGAACATATAGTATACTATAGTTTTTTTCATCTACAGTGGACATAATATAATTATGCTTCACAAATATAGTTATGCTATTTTATTACAATTATGCACAATAAATAAATAAATAGAGCAAGGTTGAGCATTTAATTAGTAATAAGTTAATGGGGTTAGTCGTTAAAGAATATGAATGGTAAAAAGATTTCATATTTCCCCAACAATATGAACACGTAACGTAACATATTTCTAACTATTAATTAATTGAATTCCCATAATTAAGTGTTCATGGGATATTTAATTGCTACACACAATTCCTATTGTATTGATAATTTAGTATTTTAATAAACTGACATGCAAATTAAAAACCAGCAAAGCGGGTCAGGCCACACTCTTACGAGTTCCGTATTACTACATTGTACGAAGTTTTTTAAGTACTAAATTGCAATAGCATTGTTTTTTACAAGTTAGTCCTCTGTACAGAGCGATGAAGACGCTTTGGCATTTGGGCGTTAGTTTGTTACAAATACATTAAGTCAAAAATTAACGTCAAAAGTGACATTTTGCCGCCCACGTGCATAGTCCGGCCGCCCAAAGAATACGGTTGTGTGTGACACATGTCAATTCGTCATAGTGATAACATAATGTTGATAATATTTATAGTAACGTTATTTTTTCCATTTTATTCAATGGAATATGATAATTCGTTATTTTTATGGAATAATAACGATAACAATATAAAATAAATAGTAATACAATGTAAGTGGAAATAAAATGGTAACCAGCTGTAGATAGTAAATAAGAAAATTGATATGTATCTGGTCTGTTCAGAAATAAACCGTACGTTTGAGACCAGTGGGTTGGTGTGCAACGTCTGTATATATTTTACCATAATAACTTACTTGTATGATTTGCGCTGTGGATTTATACTGGAAGGCGTTTTGAGATAGATCTACTTCAACTGGGAATAATGCTGCATTTTCCTTTAGATTTTCGACTGTTTCACTGAAAAAAGAAACAAAAAAATAAGAATTTTTGTTCTACTTTTATTTTCTTTCCTATCTTATGTTTTTTTTGTCAAATTATGATAATACTCTTGGCCAAGTAGGTATGTTTAGAAGACATCAAACGTTCTATATTAAAAAAATAGATTTAGGTCGTGGAATGAAAGTTATGACGTTCGTCCGGCGCCTATTCTCTCCCTGGTCGTGTCGTTGCGTCGTCACCGTCAAAAGTTCCTAACAATGACGCACGCGTACCGCTTAACTTCCATTGGATTGCGCGTTCTCCTTGAAAAGAGCGCTAGACAATACAAGAGAGGTAGGGCATAGCGAATCTTCGCTCGTAACCAAATCAATCACTTGTCAACGTCAAAACGATTTATTCACATCCGGTACTCGTTCTAAATGTTTCTTCTTTTATAGACGTTCGGCATAATGGCTTCCCTACGCCTGATGGAAAGCGAAAGAGAAGCCCAAGTTACTGTGACAACGGGCAAGTAACTGCTCTGTTAGTTGTCAGTTGCCACCGCCATGCCGGCTCAACCCTAATCCTCGGCTCCGGAGACCCTACTCACCAGCAGAAACACGACCCGGATGTCATTTGACTGCGGTATTCTATAGGGTGGGGGTCCTTCAGCGGACGGGTGGCTCAATTCGAGCAAAGATTCGCTGTGCCCTACCTCTCATGCTACTATATAATAAGAGTATTAAATATTTCCACTCACTTATGATATACCGCTAAACCTTTGATGAACCTCTTCAGTTGGTAGGCTACATCCTGCGTTTTCTTATTTTCAAGCAATTCCAGTTTGACCAGGACATCTGATCGCAGACGCGCAAACCTCGCCCTAGCTTCTTGTCGACAACGAAGAATTAGTCTGAAACGAAATAGATATATGAATAATAATTAAAAGAAACACTTGTCAATAGGGAATATGCATGAAAGATAGTTTCATGTATTGACTAATTTATCGTATAATAGATAAAAATATACTACGAACAGTGAAAACAAAATCAAAATTGGCTGAAAAATGGGCGAGATACAGTCGTTGAAAGTAAATTATCCGTCTCTCTCACGCGAAACAGATTTTACTATGGAGTTTGTATGGCGCGCACGGTACGTGACGTCATCCGCCTCGTCGGAACTCTCTGTCTAAGCAATAACATTAACGTTTTATAACTCGCTTAAAAGAAAAGATAGTTTAAAAATTTTTCGATATTTATGTATCTGTAAGATAAAAGATCTCAATAAATCCATAAAAAAAAGTCATGCATATTCCCTATTTCTACGGGGGGAGACGATGTGGTGTGTGGGACTCACATCACTCACACCTCCCAGACTGGGAGGGCATACCCGCTAAACCCCCCTGTGTCGCCAGTGGGCAGCAGCTTGCAGGGACTCGGATAGGGCCGAAGCATACGGGGGCATCCCTGCCTGCCCTGGCCAGCCGCAGATGACAAGCGGCCGGCGCTCCTGGTCCGGGGAGGGCAAATACCCCTGCCCCCGGATCCGGGGAGCAATAGAGTGTTCCCCGGGCGGATCTCGGTTCCGCCTGCCAACAACAGATGGCGATGTACCTACCGTGGCAAGCAGTCTCCATACAGAAATGAATTGCTCCATACAGTTCTATGGAAGACCTACAACGCGCATGCGAAGTTTTCATCACGATTAACTATTGTATACGACGGACCAAGATGGTCTATTGGACCGCCGTCCCCGAGCACGATCACCTAGCTCGGCGGAAGTACTTCCACTTTTCGTAGGGACAGGTCTGTTCCTGCAAATAAAATGCTATCAAATGCCACTAATCTGTACTCGTAGTTGCCAGTCTCCACGCGGTACAGCGGCTCCTGCAGCGCGTTGTACCGTACTCCACCAGTCGGTTGCCAGAGCCTCGTTTGTTCAGTGCCTCACCTGTACTCGTAGTTGCCAGTCTCCACGCGGTACAGCGGCTCCTGCAGCGCGTTGTACCGTACTCCACCAGTCGGTTGCCAGAGCCTCGTTTGTTCAATGGCTCACCTGTACTCATAGTTGCCGGTCTCCACGCGGTACAGCGGCTCCTGCAGCGCGTTGTACCGTACTCCACCAGTCGGTTGCCAGAGCCTCGTTTGTTCAATGGCTCACCTGTACTCGTAGTTGCCAGTCTCCACGCGGTACAGCGGCTCCTGCAGCGCGTTGTAGCCGTACTCCTCGTCGTCCATCTCCTTCACCTTCAGACAGTACGACAGGTACTCGAACTTGGTGTCCGCGTACTTGCGTATAGTCAGCTTCGTGTCCGGTATGGCTTTGTTCAGATATGTGCCCATGTCCGCTAGAATCTGTAATTCATAATATTTATTTATTTGAACTTTATTGCACAATAGAAATAGTGTACAAAAGGCGGACATAATGCCGCATAAGCATTCTCTACCGCCCCGGTCAACCATTGGGCTAAGCAGAAATAGATGTAGGATATGGAGCGGCCTATCATCTTTTCGCTTGGCCCAAGCCACCCTCACCTGCCCGTGGTGCATCCTGTCGAATAACAAACGAGGCGCTGGCAACCGACCGGTGCGGTGGCGGTATAACCATCACAATTGAAGGCGTAGCTAAATACCACAGACCGGTGACGGGCAGCAGCGTCGCCGGAGCGAGAAGGTACGCCCTGCGATCGCCAACCCACCTGCCCAGCGTTTATGGGATGAGATGTTTGCCCTAAATGGTGACCAACTGGAGAGGCTTATGTCCAGCAGTGGACTGTAATCAGTCGATAATGATGATGACTTACTGGTTTCAAGGCCTTCAACATCTTGATGCCATCCCTCTCCAGCTCCCGGTGGTACTGGCCGAACTTGCTGAACGCCTCCGACGCCCTCGCCTGGGGCTCCCTCACGCCTATAGCGGCGAATATGTCCCCCACTGACTTGTATGTTTGGAGCAGGTCGAAGTACGCCTTTAACATCCTGTGAAAGAAAATGGCAGGATTTAATACGGTTAGTTTAGCTTACATTAGTCCGATGCTCGCATTCTGCGAGACAGTGATCTCGCAGAAGGATCCGGATCCGGGGGCAGGGGTATTTGCCCTCCCCGGACCAGGAGTGCCGGCCGCTTATCATCTGCGGCTGGCCAGGGCAGGCAGGGATATGGCCGTATGCTTCGGCGTTACCCGTGTCCCTGCAACTTGCTGCCCACTGGCGACACAGGGGGGTTTAGTGGGTATGCCCTCCCTTTTGGGAGGTGTGAGTCCCACACACCATGCCGCCTCCCCCCGAAGACTGCATGAAGGTGTCTAATGCATTCCCCTCTTAAAAAAAAAAAAAAAAAAAAAGGACGCGCCCTGACTTGTCTTTGGTAGCGAGTGGCTTCATTGTGGAAGCTAGTGTGTTACCTATGGAAACAAGTGGCTTCTCTATGGAAGCGAGTGTCTTGTCTATGGAAGCGAGTATCTTACCTGTGGTTGTCTATGGAAGCGAGTGACTTCTGTATGGTAGCGAGTAGCTTCTCTATGGAAGCGAGTGTCTTGTCTATGGAAGCGATTATCTTACCTGTGGTTGTCTATGGAAGCGAGTGACTTCTGTATGGTAGCGAGTAGCTTCTCTATGGAAACGAGTGTCTTGTCTATGGAAGCGATTATCTTACCTGTGGTTGTCTATGGAAGCGAGTGATTTCTTTATGGTAGCGAGTGACTTCTGCATGGAAACGAGGGGCTTCTCTATGGAAGCAACGGTTTCTCTAAGGGATCGGAGTGCGTGACCGACCTCTTGGCGTGCTCCACGAGCCGCCTGTACGCGGCCTCCGTCCCGCGCAGCTCGTCCAGCCGCGCCACCAGCGAGTCGTTGCACAGTATCGCGCGGGAGAGGCCCAGCGCGTCCGCCGCGCCCGACGACATGTTCTCCACCAGCCGGTGCTTCATCTGCTTCATTGTGATGTCCAGCGACTGCCCAAGTAGCTATGGAAGCGAGTGACTTTTCAACAGCAGCGATTGCTTCTTTAAGGAAGCGAGTGGCTTCTCCATGGAAACGAAATGCTTCTCTATGAAAACCAATGGCTTCTCTATAGATGCTAGCGTCTTCTTTATGGAAGCTAGTGTCTTACCTATAGAAACATTCTTCTTTGAGGACACGAGTGGCTTCTCTATGGAATCGAGGGGGCTTCTCTATGGACACTATTGGTTTCTCTCTGAAAGCGTCTTTGGTAGCGAGTGGCTTCATTGTGGAAGCTACTGTGTTACCTATGGAAACAAGTGGCTTCTCTATGGAAGCGAGTGTCTTGTCTATGGAAGCGAGTATCTTACCTGTGGTTGTCTATGGAAGCGAGTGACTTCTGTATGGTAGCGAGTGGCTTCTCTATGGAAACGAGTGTCTTGTCTATGGAAGCGATTATCTTACCTGTGGTTGTCTATGGAAGCGAGTGATTTCTTTATGGTAGCGAGTGACTTCTGCATGGAAACGAGGGGCTTCTCTATGGAAGCAACGGTTTCTCTAAGGGATCGGAGTGCGTGACCGACCTCTTGGCGTGCTCCACGAGCCGCCTGTACGCGGCCTCCGTCCCGCGCAGCTCGTCCAGCCGCGCCACCAGCGAGTCGTTGCACAGTATCGCGCGGGAGAGGCCCAGCGCGTCCGCCGCGCCCGACGACATGTTCTCCACCAGCCGGTGCTTCATCTGCTTCATTGTGATGTCCAGCGACTGCCCGACTAGCTATGGAAGCGAATGACTTCTCTACAGCAGAGGTTGCTTCTTTAAGGAAGCGAGTGGCTTCTCCGTGGAAACGAAATGCTTCTCTATGAAAACCAATGGCTTCTCTATAGATGCTAGCGTCTTCTTTATGGAAGCTAGTGTCTTACCTATGGAAGATAGTGTCTTACCTATGGAAACATTCTTCTTTGAGGACACGAGTGGCTTCTCTATGGAATCGAGGGGCTTCTCTATGGACACTATTGGTTTCTCTCTGAAAGCGTCTTTGGTAGCGAGTGGCTTCATTGTGGAAGCTAGTGTGTTACCTATGGAAACAAGTGGCTTCTCTATGGAAGCGAGTGTCTTGTCTATGGAAGCGAGTATCTTACCTGTGGTTGTCTATGGAAACGAGTGGATTCTTCATGGTAGCGAGTGACTTCTGTATGGTAGTGAGTGGCTTCTTTATGGAAGCGAGTGACTTCTGTATGGTAGCGAGTGGCTTCTCTATGGAAGCGAGTGTCTTGTCTATGGAAGCGAGTATCTTACCTGTGGTTGTCTATGGAAGCGAGTGGCTTCTTTATGGAAGCGAGTGACTTCTGTATGGTAGCGAGTGGCTTCTCTATGGAAGCAACGGTTTCTCTAAGGGATCGGAGTGCGTGACCGACCTCTTGGCGTGCTCCACGAGCCGCCTGTACGCGGCCTCCGTCCCGCGCAGCTCGTCCAGCCGCGCCACCAGCGAGTCGTTGCACAGTATCGCGCGGGAGAGGCCCAGCGCGTCCGCCGCGCCCGACGACATGTTCTCCACCAGCCGGTGCTTCATCTTCTTCATCACGATGTCCAGCGATTTGCCCTGCTTCGGGTCCGCGTGGAGTTTGTTGTAGTTTATTGTCACTTCGTCCTGGAAGGTAAGGGGTAAGCGTTACGTCAGCCTGGGACAGCTGAAATTTCATACCAATATACCGCGCCGTGACAGCATTATGCTGAGGCGGAGCCTATTGGCCTGCACATTATTACTTGTATCTATATATAACATTATGTTTATTCCTTATAATTTATGTGTCTTTAACGTTATTGTTTTCTTTTTTCTGTTGTTATTATTTTGTGCTGTGTAATCTGTACCATTTAAAGGCCAATAAGTTTTTCTTTCTTTCTTTCTTTCATACGTCCAGTGGACGACGACGACACGTGTCTTCGCTCAGTTACGTCGTACCGAGAGGGCACTACGTCCTCCCGAGGTGTGCCACCAGTCTTTCAAGCGGCGCAGCGCTACTTAGGAGGGGTTGAGATAAATCCTGACCCTCCCCAGAAGAGTGCTTGTAGCTGAACACCGTCAGGTTTAGTGGGTATTCTCCTTTTTAGGAGTGAGTCCCACATAACCCAGGTGGGTACCTAGAGCCCTGGTGTATGCGTAAAGGCATAAAAAGGATCGTGAAAGTGGTCAACAATTCGAGAGGCCTATGTCCAGCTGTGGCCTGCGAGAGGCTTATGATCATATAATGACTAGTTTGGTAGCTAGCTTTTTGGTAGTAAACAAATTTCCTCACACGACCCTTGGGGCAGGAGGCAGCCGCTGAACCAAGGGTCGTGTGAGGAAATCTGTAGGTGAGAAAGGCGATTACCTTGGCAGCTTGAATCATCTTAGCGACTTCCACCTTCGTCTTCCCCTTGACAGACTGCCCGTTCACGCCTACCAGCTCGTCCCCACTCTGCAGGGTGCCATCTTTGTGAGCTGGTGTGTTGTCAAAGATCTGTAAATATAACAAGGCTTTAAAAGTAAGTTAAAAGCACGTCAGGAGTATTTGGGGCTTTCACCAGTAAACGCTTATCTTCTGAAGATAAGAGGAACGGACGGACCAAAATAAAGTTCAGCCACTTTTAAGGTCCCATTTGCTTTTATTTATTTTTTATTCGAAATGGGTTTGAACTTGACTTCAATTGAACATCGGAAGATAACTCTCGGGAAAACAAGGAGCCCGGAAAGAGTTCCATGATTTGGCCCTTCGTACTATAAAAGTAGAGGCGAAACGGCGAGCTTTCTGGTAACCATAAATTATCAAGCATAGGAAACCTATCATATTGACTTCCAACACAAGCTGATATAAAAGTAAAAAAAAAATCACCTGTACGATGTATAAGCAGGGACATAGGGGCGCTCCCCCACCAATACTAATTCCTATAAGATTCTTTTCATCTTTATTCAGCGCCACACTGCCAGATGTTACTGTCATGCCCCTGAAAAGTAATGTTCAACATTGTTTTAGATAATTTATTTGTTATTTGCATTTTATTCATTCAATACCGGTATTATTTTAAGATTTAGTACATTTTCGACAACTTTGGTAAGTATTGCTGATTACTGAAAGCAAAAGGCTTTGTGAATCATGATTTTCTTTCCGGTTCTTCTCGATAGAAGCTACATTCCGAATCCGGTGGTAGAATAATTTTTAACTGTTTTAACGATGCTTGTATGCTTGTATCAAGTCTATATGAATAAAGAAATTTTGATTTAATGTTTATCAATTAAGATTTTTAAAATCTGTAAAATTGACAAAGGACTTTCAAAGCTTCAAACTTGGTAAAGGTACAGTTCAATTATTAAAAAGCCTGAAGTGCTTTTAGCTAGTCTTAACAACACAAGATCTACTTAACTGTGAAAACCATTTTACTTTCTCATCTATTTTACTAAATTAATATGTACAACTACAACTGTAAACCACTAAAAACGGCAAAAACTAATCACTAGCGAGGTGTTTTAATTAATTAATAAAAACAAAGGGTATGATTGTGGTAGCGTGTTTATTTCTTATAGAAATTCTACATGGTATGAATCGAGCTGTCATAAGATCTAGCGCCCACTACACTTCTAGCTTCATCTGAAAAGAAAATCACACGATGAAATCACAATAATAAAGTAGGTATGTGTTCCTAACCACAACCCGATCTATTGGGTCTGCGCACAAGCTACTAGGTTCAGTCGAATTGAGAACCTCCTCCTTATCCTACCTCCTCCTTGAATTGAGAACTTAAAAATTTGCAAGATTTGCAAAGTAAATGGGTAGCGGCCCAACCCCAAGTGTGACCCCAAGAGTGACCCCAACACGCCTACAGATGTTAAGCGACGCTACAGCCTACTATGGACAATTGGGGGAGGCCTATGTCCAGCTGTGGACGTTTGCAGGCAGATGATACTGATGAAGGAAACATTACTTAGAGAAAATCTGTAGGCTTTGTATTATCTAATCAATAGATCGGGATGTATCCTGTCTATTCTAAAACAAATGAATACAAATAGGTACTATACAGATACAAACCTAAGAAACATGATACCTATACCTAATTAGTTAAATGAAAAATTAATGAAACGTACACTCATTTTGATTTTGAGCTAAATATTCTAGAATGGAACTGCAAATATGTATGTATTTGAGCATTAAAAACACACAAAACAAACACAAATGCTACGGCTTACATCAGATCCTGGTGGTGTATATTGTACCTCTCTTGACGGAGGTCATTGAAAATACAGTCGGTGTCAAAGATATCTTCACTTCGCTTCGGTCTGGAAAAGTGATCGGCAATATTATGAGCTCTAGAATACTTTGTAGTTCAATAGAAGGACTTCAGTTGAGTAGAGACATAATATGACGAGCAATATTTCTGTTGTTGGAGACGAATGGACATACAGAGTAAGCACAGGTCATTTAAATGTACATACCTACAATTTAAGTACCTAAGTACTTATTAATAGGTTTATCTTTACTATGATACCTACTTGCAATATGAAAATTAGAAATCCTACTTCCAGTAATATTAGGTACTATCAGCCCGTCCCGGCTTCGCACGGGAGATTCATTTTTCTACACCTTCGGTTACATTGTTCAAATTTTACCAAGAATCCCTAATTTTTTTCAAAATGAAATGTAGCCTATGTCAAATTGGAAGAATGTAGCATTCTATTGGTAAAAGAATTTTTTAAATCGGCCCAGTATTTTTTGAGCCTATTCATTACAAACATACAGAAATAGGTACAAATCTTTCCTCTATAGAATATTAGTGTAGATAAATGCGAAAGTTAGTTTGGATGAATAGATGGAGGGATGTTAACGACCAATGATAACGGTTTATCCCGTTTCAAAAATCTTTCTCATGAAAATGCGCTTTCCATGCTTTTATTATTTAATTAAAAGCATTTATTACCCACCTACTTTGCCATTTTTACTTTGTTTTTCGGCATAGCGTCTTCTTAAACGAAGCTTACGGTTGTAAAACACACTTGTCTCTTGAAAACAGACACCAAATTACGTACTTTGCAATATCTCAGCATTTAAATAATTATGCTAATGATTTCTTTACAACGACAGTTATGTGACGAATTTGCGAACAGTTACCCTAGTTCTATCTGCTCATTTGAAAACATAGCGACGCGTAGCGTGGAAAACACTACTCTTACTCAACGATAATGTAGGTAATACTCACCTTTTTATGACGTAGTGAGTCTAATATCTTAACTAATATTATAAAGCTGAAGAGTTTGTTTGTTTGTTTGAACGCGCTAATCTCAGGAACTACTGGTCCGAATAAAAAAAATATTTTTGTGTTGAATAGATTATTTATCGAGGAAGGCTTTAGGCTATATAACATCACGCTGTAACTATTAGGAGCGAACAAATAATGCAAAATGTAAAAAAAACGGGGAAAAATTAACTATTCCACGCGGACGAAGTCGCGAGCACAGCTAGTGTACTATGTGAATGAAAGGAATGAGTGCACTTTTTCTTAGGAGCTGTGAGAAGCTGCGCGAAGCTGACATAAATTCACTTTTTATAGTAGCTCGACATAATGGCTTCCCTACACCTTATGAAAAGCGAAAGAGAAGCCCAAGTCGCTGTGACAACGGGGAAGTAACTGGTCAGTTACCTCCGCCATGCCGGCCCAACCCTAACTCCCCATGAACTCCGGAAACCCTACTCACCGGCAGAGATACGACCCAGAGGTCAAATGACCTTACCCAGACCAGCCAAATGGCTGCGGTATTCTATATGGATGTCAGGGTATCAGATATAGTGACCTATCATCTTTTCGCTCCAAGCTAACCTCACCTGCCCGTGGTGCATCCTGCCGAATAACAAACGAGGTGCTGGCAACCGACGGGTGGCGGTATAACCATCACAATTGAAGGCGTAGTTAAATGCCACAGGCCGATGGACGGGCAGCAGCGTCACCGGAGCGAAAAGCTACGCCCTGCGATCGCCAACCCGCCTGCCCAGCGTGGCGATTATGGGTATATCCTCCAGATGTTTGCCCTAAGTGGATGTTTCATCATCCCGTGGGGGTCGTATAAGACGACTAAGGGAATATCAGGAAACGGGCAGCAGCGTTTAGTTGGGTATGAATAAAACCTACTGCGGTGAACAACCTGCCTGTCTATGGTGACTGAGGCAAATTGTCGTTGGGGGAGGCCTAGGTCCAGCAGTGGACGTTTGCAGACTGATGATGATGATGACTTAGTGCTTCTTTGCCATGGATTGGCCCATAAAAATGTGACAACTATACATAGAATGGCCATTACATAGATATTCTTTATTGCACACGAAACAAATTAGGCGGCCTTACTGCTTAAAGCGACCTCTTCCAGGCAACTCTTGGGCAGAGGATAATTAAAGGAAGAATTAAGAGAATTACATCTTATTATTATCAAACAATCACGGCATCTGAACTGTGTATAACACAGTGAAGCGTTCGAGTTTAGTAAAGACGCTCAACTTCAGTTAGATTGTGCGGTCTCTTTGAAATAAGTGCGGAACAACACATTCAAAACGCGTATTGGATGTAAATTGTATAAAATAAGTAACAAATACTTACTCTTCAAAAACACCGGCCTGTTTCTCTTCTTTTACACTTTCTTGTATGTGAATTGAAGCACTGACAAATTATAAAGTTCGTTTTTAAATTATATATTCATACGAAAATAATAAATAAAAATATAATGGTTTAATTACTTACTTGTCATCAATAGGTAATAATAAACTCGAGTTATTAGATAGCTTGTCCGTTTTGCTAAATAAAACATAAAAAAGTCAAATAAATAAATGCAAACAGTGACTCAGTACCTGCTCAAAAGTAAATTAGATTCTTTGAAAACTCGACATTGGCGGATTATCCTTGTTAATTCTACATGTGTGGTAGTCTACATATTCTAAAAAAAGTTAGTTTATGTAGTCTTGGGCATACTATTTCGCGACTGGGATCACTCACTTAGAAGTAGTTCGCTGTAGTTTCTTCAGTTCATAGGTTTAGTCATAGCAAGAAGGTTACGTATTCCTAATAAGGTACGGTAGATTTTATTACTTACTTGGCTTTTAGGATACTTAATGCAGACTTTTACTATAAGTACTTGTACGAAAATCTTTTCATACCTACTATTTAACTTACAGCTTACATGGCTAAATTTTTGTGCACATATTATACTTATAATATAAAGCGTATACAACCAATATAAATACAGAAAAAGGAAACTAATAATACGTTTATATAGAGACTCAATTACATCTTATCTTCGAACATATTGTGGCCCACTAAAGTATTCACTTGAGGATACATCCTCGGATCGTTGAAGCCAAAGATATGATTCTCCGGCTGCCACATGTTCACAAAAACACCAAAATAACAATTGTTCCTTAGAACCACAATAACACTGACTCAACTCAAACAAATTCTGCAACATAAAGGAAGGATGTTACTGATAAGTGCGTAGGTATTCGATAAGATATGTCATTGGACCTTAAATACGTTTAAAATAATGTTCAAAACCACTCACATTTTGTCCTCTTCAAAGAAGAAGTCGTCATCGTATTCTTGCATCATTTTGTTGAATTCAAAACAAACAATTCGTGTTGGTGAAATGTGTTTCGTTTCACTTGTCAAAATTATTGATTTTTCCCGGCTTTCGAGCACGTGGCGGCGTCGGTAAAACAGTAGCGGGTGACGTTTGGTCGACGAATCAGGACGCGGTAAAAGGGCGCGAAGCTTTTTTGGCTTTCTTTATAGTAGTAAAAAGTTTTGATAGAGCGAGATTTTAATACGAAATCGGGTTTAGATACAAAAAATGTAGAAAATTGTTATTGTTCGATTATCGTGTATATATTATATTTATCTTTTTATCAATCTGATAACTGTTTTTTTTTATTTATTTCAACTGATCTCTTTGCGAGATCCATTTCTCCAAATGTAGAGTGAATATTGACTTCATTGAGTTACAATACAACTGTTGTGGTGACCACCATCACGGTGTTTTGAGTTGCGTAGCTAACGTAGATTCCTTGATTAGACCATGGAGACTAATCTTTCATCATCATCATGGGGCGTCTCGTCACGTTATCCACGCGACACATCACTGTACTGTAGAGTACAAAATAACACCAAATTTATACACTCAAACCCATTATTATGGTTTATTAGAAAGAAAGCAATGAAATAGGTCGACCATGCTTCCCGTTAATCTTTTCTTCAAAGAATATTTAAATAATTGTTAAAAAAATTGGAAGGATATCCACTAAATAAAATAAAATAAAATAAATGATAATAAGATGATAATCCATACAAACTAAAGAAAAAAGTCAGCGAAGAAACAAAACTCTCCATATTTATAAAAGGTTGCAATGGTATACCATTTCAAAACCAAGCCCGTATTGTTACTATTTGCTAATGTATCGCTCATTATGTCGTCATAGCCGCCTTTATTCTAAAAGCAACTAGTTAATAGTAAAAAACATCGCAAGTCATTATTATAACATTTAATCATACACAACAAAAAGGCGTCTTGCTTCACTGACGTCTTAGTGAATTGGAAGACAGGACGAGCAGTAGTCATTCGTTTGCGTAACTTGATATCAGCCATTAAAGGTTTAGCAATCCAACTGGACTGCTTTAAATGTAAAAGTTGCAATAAACAACATGGCTGCTTGTAGCCAGTGTCGTGTAGCGAGTCTCGCGGGCAAGACCGGCTTAAACAATGAAACTTTTAATTGTAAGTGTTGTTTGCTTTGCGTGATTGTGTCGTGATTTAAAAGTAAAGTGATTTTCATCTTATCACCCTAGTGGTATAAAAAAAGTTCCTTGGAAAAATTGGGGTTGAGTGAAACAAGCATTTTGTCATTGCATTGTGTTCTGTTCATCGGATAAAAAGTTTTTTGTTGAGTTTTTTGTGCCCTGTGATGTGACTTAATAATGATAAGGAACCATCGAATTGAATCGGTTTCTAACGTTTGAGTATAAAGAATGAAGAAGAAGGAGTGTGGAGCAATCGCTTTAAAACATATTATAAAAGACGACCATATTGATAGAAAAAAGTAGATCAAGGTTTGATGGACCATAATATATTTTTAAATGGTTAAAGCCTTTCTTTGCATTGAGCCACTTTAGCCAGTGTCAAGTATAATAATTATAAAACATATTTAAAAACGTAATTTTTCGTATGTAATAACTATACGTAGGTACTTAAGACTTGGTAGCATGCTCGCAGGCCTTAACCGGTTCCATTATGAAACGAATTAAAAAAAAAGTAGGCCTGTGTAATGTCAAAACTTTCCCGCCAAAACGTTGACAGTTAATTTTCTTTTCCAGCTGTTGGGTATATGCGGACTGTTTTACCGATCGGCATCGTCTCAGTTCGCACCTGTGGGACCGATCGGGAATTTCATAAGAACAAACCTTATTGGTCATCCCGTTATCCATGATAAACAGGAATGGATCATAGACCCAGAAGTGGGTTTGAGGAGAAGAAAACAATTTGCCGAGCTACATGGTGATAAAGCGACAAAGCTGATAGAGAGATTGGGCTTGGGCATAGATGGGAAAGAAGATGAACTATTATTGAGGCAAAGACAACGAGATGAAGGGCACTTGGGTGGATTAAATTTTTATCTGCCGTAAAAAAACAAATGAATAGTTTCAAAAACACTAGGAAAACACGCTTTTATGTAATTTGAAAACCAGAAATGGAATACCAGCTTATTTTTCAGCTTCATCTTAAAACCTTATGATGGACTAAGTTCTTTACCAGACTTTCTAATAAATCCAAACATAGTACCTACCTAATGATACGATGTTCCATCATAAACTATCAGTTCATACTTATCTTCCGGATCCATCATCAGATACCTTTGACAGCATCATATTTAAATTTTAATTTAATGTTTAAATTTATTTAAATAAATACGATGCTGACAAAAAAATTTACAATATTCTTGTATCAGAACTACATACATACAGCTGCCAATTTTCAAGGGTGGCTTCCTTCTTACCCTTGGAAGATGTTTAAATTACACGAGATGGTTACCTTAGATTCCATTACATATTTACGAGTAAATATATGTAATGTAATTCGAAATCGGAAACGAAGTATTCCTAAACGATTTGTCAGCGATGAAACATCTTCGGAATCGATTCCGATTTCCATCATCTTAATGGTAAATGAGAGCTTTAAACTTAGGTTTAATAATAAACGTACATAGGAGTTATTAAATAACTACTTATAAACTTATGTTGTTGTTTTATTTATAAACTTGTAATTTTTACAATACCTAAATTGTAATAAAGATGAATACTTTAGGCAGAACTTGTTTGATTATATTTATTTAAAAAAAAGTATTAATCAAATGATGCAAAATTCGTGAGGTCAAATGTGGCAAGTCATAAACCCATGGCATTTAAGAAGCAATCATGACAGGTATTCAAATTACATAAATAATCCGACATAGAGACTAGATGCAGCCCGCGGATTTTGCTATTCGCACGGCTGGCAGGCTGTCCATCGAAGGGCGTAGCTCCTCGCTCCGGTGACGCTGCTGCCCGTCATCGGCCTGTGGTGTTTGCGCCTTCAATTGTGATGGTTATAACGCCACCAGTCGGTTGCCAGAGCCTCGTCTGTTGTTCAGCAGGATGCATGACGGGCAGGTGAGTGTGGCTTGGAGCGAAAAGATGATGGGTCGTTCCCTGACGGGATGCAATGGACATACAATGTAACAATAAAACCTACATTACTAACTAATAACTAACCAACATTCAAAAAAGGTTGAAATATACACAGTAATCGTCAAGACACATTTTATCACTGGCTTAGAACGCAGTAGATATCCTGCCGAGAAGATACCGGCGCAAACTCATTTCGAATAAGAAAATATATTTTACTTACTTAAATTTTTGTCCCGTCATACAGTTCTGACTTTAACAAAACAGTGCTCTGTGGGAAAGTCCCAATTATTTGACATCCGCTATGATTCACAACTTTTGGTCAATGGTAAAGGTTTCAAAACATGGTCATCATCTTTTCGTAAGTGAGTGACCTAAGCAAGGTCGTATGCTCAGAACCACAGTCATTATGGTTCATACAAGGGAAGACTTGTTTGAATGGTAGCTAGGTAGGTATATTATAATCTAAAAAGTTGTTGTATTACAGTACCAAATACCTATTTCCTGCCTACATTACCTTGTAAGGCATAAGAAAAAGTCTTGTACTACATATAATGCGAGGCTAATTGAATTTTTTTTACCTAATATTTTGGGTCAGTGTGGTTTCCGGAGGCCACCCCATCTCATCCTGTGCGTGAGATGACAATCCAGGTAATACATTCAACAACCCGCCTGCAAAGCTATAAGCTGCACTACCAAAGACAATTATCACTGAGGTAGGCCTATGACCAATTAGAATATTTGTGTAGAGTTAAACTTAATTAAATCGTTATTAATAAATTATAAAACCACTACATACCTTGAAAGAAAGGAAGGAAAATTAGTATCACTTAATAAAAAATTAAGGATTGCATTGAATGTGTCAGTCTAGATAGGTGACCTTGTCTATAAAATATTTGTTTCGTTTAATTAAGGTACGAATATTAGGTAGTAACTTTCGTTATTATCATTTGTTAATAAACAGCTTAGCAATATACATTCTCAGGTCAGATTATTGCGTCAGGCACAGGAAGGGGAGTAGAAAATAAAATGTGAACCTACAAACCTACCTGAGGAAATCAACCAAATAAACAAAATATAGGGTGGTTGATTTTATGTTTTGTGTAAAACGGAACATGCAAGTTTTGTTATTATTTGAGTGGCGCTATCTGTGCTCTGAGAGTCTAATTAACAGAACAAATCATAACCAAAAGCATGCGTAAGGTTTGTTTTGTAGTTTAATATTGCTTACACAGATGTCGCTACCACTTACTAAATCTATTGTTTTCACTAAAATCAAAAATGTTATAAATAATTACAATTTCATTTGTTTTGTATGTACGTATTTGATATTTTATTTAACTTCAAGCATACAGCTGCAATGCAAGAAACGACCTATCATGTAAAAATAAATACCTACTTTTGATTCTTTTAAGATGTAGAAAATGTAATAATACAAGGTGCCCCAAATATTGGACAAAATCGAACTAGCATAAAATATCCCCCAAAACATTTTCATAATGTAGCCAAGACGAGAGCGAGACCACATTGCGTGGACTGTCAAATATTTATCAGATGTCATGTAGAGCCAAGCTTATTAGAACTCTACACGCCCCCAACTCTACAAACATCTTACTTCACAATCACTAAGTTAACATCTTGGCCAAAATATGAGGATGGCCGTTTCGCATATAATGACGGTATTTTTTTTCCTCTTTCATTATAGGCTTACGAAAGCTCAACGGCCAAGCCTTGCGCTTCACTTGGCTCGTCTTGGCGGGGGCACGACCGTGTCCCCAGATATATTTTTCACTGCTTATATTTTATTCATAAAGATGAAATTCTACATTTGTAATTGAATTTAAAACACTGGCCGTTTAGCTCAAAACTTTGCAAAAAATATAATTCCCTGTGACCCACCATCCCCTAAATATGAAAAAAAACTAGGTATGTTTCATACATACCTAGTTTTTTTCATTCACATATACAAATACGGACATTCATGGAGCTATGTAGATAAGTAGGTTTGATTACTAAACAAAAATATGACACCAGAAAATTCTCTCACTAAACTTCTTTTTTCTTTTCATTCTACAAGCCATTCTTTCTATACACAGGCCTACAAATAAAAAGCCCAAAATAACCAGTGAATTTTTATCGTCGCTAAAGTTTCGTAGGCAAACTTTCCCGAGGGTAATATTTGCCGGGCACGCTATCCGGCACTGCAAACTTGTGGTTAGTGTGGCCGATAAACGACTGCCATTCAACAAATGTAAATATTTCCCATTTTAGTTAAGGATCTGTAATATACGACAATAGGTGTCACTCAAGGTATAGCTAGTAGACATCACACTAAAATTATACTTATCTACATATATGTAAAAGTTTGTTACGCCCTGCGATCGCCAACCCGCTTGCCCAGCGTGGCGATTATGGGTATATCTTCCAGATGACTGATGTTTGCCCAAGTGGCGAGAATGGACTGCAATGTGCTGATAATGATGATGAAAGTGCGATTTTAAACAAGATAAAGCATAATGAATAAAAAAAGATTTCTTTTCAAATATTTCGTTTATTTATTTCGTAAGAATTACAATATCGAGACTTGATAATTCAATGAAAGCTTACGTCTAATGACAATAATAGAAAATATCCTAGGAATTACGAAAATAGGATACCTAGCTTAATCTAAACGGGGAATCGATATTTGGATATTTTTTACTAAAAAGTACAACGTGTAAATTCGATAAAGTTTGTCGAAGATTCAAAAAAAATTTCGGCTTTTTTTTGCTTTTTTGAAACTCCGAGAATTTTATCGCAATATAAATGTGTGTACGTAAATAGTGGATTACTTAACTAGACCGCGATAGATTTATAAATAGAAAAATATATTATGCCTAAGATGGGATTTATCAATTGATGGATAAAGTTTAACCTGACTAATAAAAATAGATTTTTTTATACCAGTAAGGTGGCAAACAAATCTACGGCCCGCCTGCTGGTAAGCGGTTACCGCCTCCTGTGGACTCTTGCAACATCACGTTTTGCATTTCTACGTATAGAAATTGCAAAAGTCAGGATAATATTCGCTAAGAAATCATACTAAATCATGTCCTCTCATTATATCTGGTTGATAAATTTTTAACTGGCGGTTGAAAAAGTAGATCTTCATAATTGTTTTTATCCTAATATTATTGAATTTTGTAATTTTAATAAAATTTAAGGTAATAATTGTGATATTTTCATTTTTAAATAGATTTTTTAATTGATAAATTCGAAACTCACACATTCGTCTCTAAGTAGATTTCTTATGAACAAAATTGACAAAATCGACGTAATTCTCAATATAAAAAACAAAAAATAATGGTAAAAATACGTTAGGAATTATAACAATATTTTTTTATTTTAAATCCATCGCGTTAAAGATACTTCAAATTAAATAGAGTAAGTATAAAATGACTGTAAGTAAAAAAACATCGATAAATGCATAGGTATCAAAAAGAGTTGTTTAAAACTAAGTTCAAAGTTATTTGTGACTGTTTCTCCTTAAATATTATAAGAAATTTAACAAATATTTAATTTATACATTATTTCGTATGATAGTTGTAGATACTGAAGAATGTATTTTCAAAATTATTATCATGTATTTATAATTCTTTGTCAATATTTTACAAAATATTTTTTTACTTTTGCTTTTTTATTGTAAAATATCTTACAACCATCATACGACGTTCATTATTTCAAAAAGCAAATCAAATTCAATAATAAGGCACCTCACTTTTTTGGTTTGCAAAAGTAAAAAAAAAAATTAAATTTTTATCTATTTTTTTGAACTGCCAATAACGAGAAACCTTTATCTAATTACATTAACTTATCTTATCTAAGAACACCAAGGAAGAATTACACCGTAATATGGCATTAAAATCATAAATAACAATTTATAATTATTAAAGAGATCAAAAATAAGTATTTTTTTTATTATTTTTATCAATGATATTAACGTGTGTAGGTTTGGTATTCTAAGGTCCATACTTATTATTATGCTATGGCATTATGTCATCTAGTGGCGTCATTTTAAGCAATAGTCCATACATGGTCACAAAAATTAATGACATTAATTAAAATAACCAATTTGGTCGAATCACTGAGACGCATACAATCGTAGGTAGGTACTTCTTGTTTGTTTAGGTGTCAATTTGACTAAGTATTAATTTTAATTGGATTTGTATCTTTTCATAGAAATGTATTGAGATATAATCTACTATGGATAATATGAATTTGCATCGGCTGTTGTGTGTAAATTGTAGATAGGTACACACAACGACAGATCACATTACTCAAGTCTGTCAAAACAGTTGAATTGATATTGCACTCTACATTTTGTCACGCATTGGTAATTTGATTATAAAAAAATATTGGAGAATTTTGACAGAAAGGAGTATTTAAATCGACGTGTACCTAAATCAATTGACTGACAGTCAAAATAGCCCATTTCAGTTTTATTCACGGTAGTGTTGTACGTAGTACTTATTAGGTACTTCTATGGTTTTATTAATTTCAGGAGTATTTCCATAAAGTCCACCATTAATTTTGTCAAATAATAAATGTCTATGATAACCTCCAAATTATAGAAAAACTATTTTGTACGGGTTCTGTCGATTTATTATTATTTGTCATAATAAAACTGAGAAGCGTACGTGTTTCGGTCAGTATTATAAATTACTCAGGGAAATTACCTAACAGAGCAAAATAACAAGTCTACTCATCGCCAATCCCATATTGTTTTTTTAAAGACCTTTCGTCTTTAACCAATGCATCCTATCGGTAATATCTACAGTATATAATGGCATACTTGTATCAAATTGTTTTGTTTCTTGTAATATGAATAACAATATTAATGAACGAGCCATTTTTACTAAGAAAACCGTTTAATTTTCCACCATTAACCAAAAAGGTGATAGACCAGCAAGTGGCCAGTCTGATGTTAAACAGTAAACCGGGAATTGGGGGAATCGGGATAATACAGTGAAGATGCACTCTTTAAACTACCGTTTAAAAAAAAACATGTCATGGCGATCAGAAACACCGCGGCTGGGTGGGTTCCAGAGTTTAAAACATCGATTGAAGAATAGGCTTGTTGCCGTGTAAAATTGAATTAGTCCGTCTTTTAGTTTAGATTATTTAAGAATAAGAGACACGTATTTTTCATTTCTAAATTAGACCAAAATCTACAAATATTATAGCCCGCTAAAGTTGCGTGTGACGTTACGTCACGTGGCATTTTTTTCGCAAGGAGTGACGTCACAGTCTCCCACTCCTAAATTTTGATGACTGTATCTTTTGTTATTTTTTGTTTAATCGAAAAAATCTAAAGTACAGACTAAATTTAATGTAGTACTCGTATTTTGACCCTAAAAACAATCCTATTAACCACTAATGTTATCCGTATCACTGTTTCAGACACTATGGCTAAAGCTATCAAAGAATGGACCTTATTTGTCTATTTTTGATTGCTAAACAATTACGTCATTATCTATGTATGTTACGGCCTTCAAATGTAGCAAATATTCGTAGCTTGTAGTTTATCGATGAATTCATCTTGTCGTTAGGGATATCAGCTGGGCTCGTTAACCTGGAAAGAAGAAAAAAGAAATAATTAGATTCTCACGTAACTTTTTTTTGTAGGAGCACTACATAATGACTTTCCTTCACTTGATGGAAAGCGAAAGAGGAGACCAATTCGCTGCGACAACGGGCAAGTAACCGTCAGGCACCTGTCAGTCACCACTGGCATGCCGGCCCCACCCCGGAATCCACTGCTGGACATAGGCCTCTCCAGTTGTTCGCCACTTGGGGCAAACGTCTGGAGGATATACCCATAATCACCACGCTAGGCAGGCGGGTTGGCGATCGCAGGGCGTAGCTTCTCGCTCCGGTGACGCTGCTGCCCGTCATCGGTCTGTGGTATTTAGCTACGCCTTCAATTGTGATGGTTATAGCGCCACCAGTCGTTTGCCAGAGCCTCGTTTGTTATTCAGCAGAATGCATGTCATAGTTGCCATGACTACGACCAATCTGTCTAGTCAGAACGACTAAAAGACACTTGGCTTTTGGCGAGATTGGCCGGTGAAGCCTAAATTCTTTTTTATTATTATTCTAAGCAAAGACTTAAACGTGATGCATGAAGGTACCTAGCGAAGTAAGTAAAATTTTGAACGGTACGTACATTAAATCAAAGCTAAACATGTCCAAATACGATGTAGGTTGCTCGAACATTTAATTGGAAGACTGTTACACCGTACAGAGCGAGGCACGATCGGAGAGTGTACTGTACAGTGTGCACTGTTCGATGTTCATCGTCTAAACTAAGTACCGCATATTGAATTCGCCAGGATTTTTTGGCACGTGGCCGATAACTGAATTAATGCGGTCGTCATTTTAAAACGTCATCATTGACGTTAATTTTGACATTATTTTTACTGCAGCGCTGACACATACGTAAATGCGCTGACATGAGAGTAAGTTACCCAACATATAAAATTCTTCTCGATGTGTACTTCGTTGTTTAGGATTAGGGATTGTTTTACAAAGAAGCAGTAATTAAAGTGATTTTGAGTTGTCAAACATAACCAAACAAGTCAAGTGTTTAACTGAGAATCGTGCTGTTTTTATATGACGACCAGTTATGTTCAGTGAGTGAATACTGCCTCTGAAACTTTGGTGGGACCCTTCGAGTTCAGAGGTCGATCTCTGCATAGTATAAACATAATAAATGTTTGCATGAACATGTCACAAGCCCCATCTAGTCCCAAACTAAGCCGAGGCGTTAACAATGAGTACTAGATAACTGATAAACTTTCTTGTATACTTTTTTTGATAATAAATATATCTACACAGCTAACAGCCACAAATTTTCATGAACACAAATGTTTGTACTGTGGGGATCGAACCCGCGACCACTATTTTAGAGGCAGCGGACCAAACAGGTTGTCAAATCCACTGACATGTCGGCTTATTCCACTAATCCCTGTTAACAATCACCGTTAACGTTGATTAATGAAGTAAAAGTCCTTTCATCCCCATTATATTCCCCATTTTATTTTTAAAGTAATGGGGATTAAGGAACTTTGAACGAAAAAAAAGTTCATTTATCCCCGTTGTCGGGGACTGCCAACGGGGATTAGTAAAATAATCCGTCAAATCCATCCGTTCTCCGGTACCGACACTGACCTTTCCGTTACTAAACGGTGTGACGGCGTGCCCCGTCTCCTATAACGACGTAACGGTCTATTCTCCTATTCATCTCCTTTTTAGGCGGCGAGACGGCGCTATCTGACAACAACGCGCCAGAGAGGGACAGATAGTGTCACGATGGATGCTTTATGAGAGGAGTTGGTTTTGATATGCGCTTCGAGTGCTGGGAAAGAGGATTCGCCCAAAGGTACCTACCGTTAGGATTTGTTAGTACTACCAGTCGCGTAGCTAGGTAAACTAGGGTTTTTCTGCGAGATAATTCTCTCGCAGACGGAGGCGACTGTTGTCGCCCAAGCCTCTTGGCTGCAGAGTATAACTGATACATTTTTTTATGCCACGCTGGGCCACACAGCGCCATCTAGCCCCAAACTAAGCCGAAGCTTGTACTATACGTACTAAACAACTGATAAACTTACTTAGATATTTTTTTGGAAATAAATACATAATTATACATAGAAAACACCCAGACCAATACAAGCAATGATGATACAATATTTAGGTGCCTGTACCTACTTGTTTAATCATCACTTTATCAAAGTCTTTGATCATCTATATATTATATTATATATATATAAAAGGAGAAACTGACTGACTGACTGACTGACATATCAACGCACAGCCCAAACGGCTAAATGTAGGCACTTGAAATTTGGAAGGGACGTAGCTTAGGTACCGTAGGGGTGCACTAAGAAAGGAATTCCCGAAATTCCTACGGGAACGGGAATTAGCGGGAAAATCCTTTTGTATGAAAAATCTAAACCGCTTAAGTTAGACGCTTGAAATTTGGCATGCAGGTACCTTAGTAAATATAAAGTTTAGTTATGGCTGTATTTTGAGAAATTCCCACGGGAACGGGAGTTAGCGGGAAAAAACTTTTGTATGTATAAATTTAAACACGCGGACGAAGTCGCGGGCAAAAGCTAGTGTTATATAAAATAGCTAGTTAATATCCGAATCTTCTTTCTGCCGGTGAGTAGGGTTTCCGGATCTCGTGGGTTAGGGTTGGGCCGGCATGGCGGTGGGAACTGACAGGTAACTGACCAGTTACTTGCCCTTAATCACAGCGACTTCGGCTTCTCTTTCGCTTTCCATCAAGCGTAGGGAAGCCATTATCGACTGGCTCGATGGCTCATTTGGTAGTGACCTCTGCTTTGGGCTTAGTTTGGGGCTAGTTGGCGCTGTGTGGTCCAGCGTGGCATGTCTTGGGTTATTTATTTATTATTGGGTATTATGTCGAGCTACTTTTTAAAAGAACCAAGTGATTGATTAGTTCCCCGTTACCGCAGCGACTTGGGCTTGTCTTTCTATCACGCGACGGGAGGCCACTATGCTGTCCTGCCATAAAGACACATTGTTTAACAAAGTGAGGTAATATACTACAATAAAACAAAAAGTTATTAGCTTTTTAAGTATCCAGTAAATTCGTTATCGCCGCATACCGCAAACATTTACGATGGAGATTGTCTCAGCGAGATGGCCGCAGCTCTTTATGAGAAGATTCTTTTGAGAAACCTTAAATTTATTATCGATTCCATCAAATTCCTATCGAATGAGAGTTGCGTAAGCGATGATTCTACCTGTTTGTAGGGTTACAATACAAAGTTTTTTTGGCCTATGAACAAAATTGGTCATTTATTAATTATGCACATTAAGAATAATAAGAATAAGAAAAACTTTATAACTTAATAACTTTTTAACTTTAAGCTATTTCAAATAAACTAGTCATTTTCAATTTAAACATATTTACGAGTATGTACGAGTACTGATATTAATATCGGCTAAAAAGCGGCAAAAAATCACAATTGTTGTATGGAGAGCCCCCTGAATGCTTTTTTGTTTTTTTTTTTAATTTAATTATTATTAATTAAAGAACTAGCGATTATTTTGTGAAAATTTTTATTTTTATGATCATAATTATGTCATTATTGCTATCTAGCAAAACAGAAGCTCCCTTAAAAATTTGTTTTGCTTATAGTACTTGTTGCTACAGTGGCAACAGAAACACATAATAGATTAAATTATTGAAATACAGCCTAGTCACAGACAGACGTACAGACAGCGAAGCGAAAAGGAAACAAAATATGTCCTTTCTGATCCTAAAAAACTAAGTATAGTTTAAAGCTAAAGTGGCAACCCTAACGTAGGTTCATCGGACGATATCCGACTTAAATCAAAGAAATCGGAAGATCCTACAGATAAACTACGGCTAAGATCGTTAAAACGAACTTTGTGTTGCGTAACTTGTAACTTACTATACAAATGCATAGCCTTAAGTTGGTAACTTGTCCGTAGTTTGGAAAGTTCAATAATATTTTATTTAAAACACATTATGTTCACCTCACCCTTTATTTTTCAACTATCCTATACCCTTAGGTTGTCTGGAAGAGATCCCTTATAGCGATAAGGTCGCCTAATTTGTGCAACAAGTGTCTGTTATACCTAGTTTTCAGTCAATTGTATGGTGCGCAATAAAGAATATCTATGTATAAAATTATAGGCTCGCTTTTTTAAGGTCCCTAAGTAGATTCTGTTTCCAAGATCCGAATCCGATTCATTTATATTGACGATTTTTCTAAAGATTCAAGTCTATCCGTATAAGATTTTTTATTTATTTTCAAGGTAGCAAAAGAATTATAATTTTTAATATTTATTTTTCCAGTTTTATCTCTTTTATATATCTCCAAAGGACCGTACAAAAGGCAATCCATAATTCAAAGGGTATTTATAGACGCCGCAAGCAGGGTGTAGACTAGATCTAGCAAAAACTAGATTTCTAGTTTTTCTGTGCAGATCTATTTTATACAGAAGCGATCTATCCTGATTAAGGCAGCTGTTTGAAAAACTGCATTATGTTACGATGTAGAGTTCCCACAAATACAATGTTCTAATACTAGGTATTAATATTATAAACGCAAGAGTTCGTTACTCTAGCTCAAAACGGTAGCCTTATTGTCATAGCGGTCAAAAGGTAACGTTTGTTTTTAAGCCCTTAAATTAATCACCATAAACTTTTTTATTTTATAGTAGCTCGACATAATGGCTTCCCTACGCCTGATGGAAAGCGAAAGAGAAACCCAAGTCACTGTGACAACTGGCAAGTAACTGGTCAGTTACCTGTCAGTTGCCACTGCCATGCCGGCCCCAACCCTAACCCCCCACGAGCTCCGGAGACCCTACTCACCAGCAGAAACACGACCCGGAGGTCATTTGGCTGCGGTATTCTATAGGGTGGAGGTCCTTCCCCGGATGGGCAGCTCAATTCGAGCGAAGATTCGCTATGCCCTACCTCTCTTTAACAGGTTATATATAAATTTGAATCTTATTTAATTGTAATAGAGTTCAAAATTTGTGTATTTTTGCAAGGTCCTATCTTCTACTATATAAAAATAAGTCGAGTTTTCCTCCCTGACGCTATAACTCCAGAACGCACGAACCGACTTCCACGGTTTTGCATTCGTTAGAAAGGTCTCGGGCTCCGTGAGGTTTATAGCAAAGAAAATTAAGGAAAAAAAATTCAACAGCCATCTGGTGGCGAAACGGAGTTCGCCGGGTTTGCTAGTGACTTATATATAGAGTAAAGATCATTATACATCTTTGTTAGTTATTAATTTAAATGAGGCATTGTGGAAGTATATTGTGCAACTTTGTTGCCGATCTGATCCTATTATTGGTTTAACCCCCTCGACCAATCGGAGGCGTTTACAATAGATTATGGTATTGTATTAGTCGAACATTGAGAGCATAAATAAGGAGTTTTCCTTGTTGATAAATATTTTGATAACTATTATGACATGGCTTACAATATTTGTGATATTTCATATCTCGAACGAAAAATAAATCTAGAAATTTTCCTGTGTTCTTTTATAGTTATCATCATTGTCAGCCTATAGCAGTGCATTGCTGGCCATAGGTAGGAATATTCAGTCGTCCACCATTTTCTCAAACATCTGGATGCTTTACGCTGGGCAGGGGCGGTGGCAATCGCAGAGCGTAGCGTCTGGCTCCGGTGACGCTGCTGCCCGTCATCGGTCTGTGGTTTTAAACTACGCCTTCAATTGTGATAGTTAAACCGCCACCAGTCGGTTGCCAGCGCCTCGTTATTCGGCGCGGATGCTCCACGGGCAGGTGAGGTTGGCTTGAAGCGACTAGACTGGCTGCTCCCTTCCATCAGCGTGGCATGTCTTGGGTTGTTTATTTTACTTTGTTATTGAATGCCCTAGCGTCGCCCTAGCGGCGCCCGTGTCGCATCCAATTCGCGACTAATTGGCCCCATAATGACCCTAATAGGTGGGTGTGGAACCCCACCCTGTTTTAGCATGACACCGCACCCGTTTTCGTGTGTAGGTACTGCACAGTTTCTGCCAGTATGGATTACTAATGTAGCTATAGAAAAGTCAATCCCACTATACCTAACATTTTCATGTAGGTAACTATTTTAGTTACTTGATTTCAAGTTTACAGGATTTCATTTCAAGTTCGGGATCACGTGATTGATTTACGCCCATATTCACATACCGAAGAACCTGTTCATAGACAACACTTGAGTGCCGGTCGCCATTAAATGTAAGTTACTTATACGTTGCCGTAGCGACTTGGGCTTCTTTTTTGCTATCCATCACGAGACGGGAGGCCTATATGCTGTGCTACTGGCTCGATAGCTCGTTTATTTGACTGGCTCGGTGGCTCAATTGGTAGTGACCTCTACCTTCTGTGCCAAGGGTCGTGGGTTCGATTCCCGCACAGTGCAAACATTTGTGTTTATGAATATGTCTGTTTGTATTGGTCTGGATGTTTTCTATGTATAATATGTATTTTTACAAAAAAAAGTATCGTAAGTAAGTTTATCAGTTGTCTAGTACCCATAGTACAAGCATCGGCTTAGTTTGGGGCTAGACGGCGATGTGTGGCCCAGTGTGGCATGTCTTGGGTTATTTATTATTTATTTACTATAAAAAATATGCCGATTCGACTTCCAAACACATTTAATATTTACTTAAACGCATACGTACATATACACTGGCGTTAAAAATAACATTGTAATTAATTTTCTAGTTACGTCGTTCATCAACTAAATGGCGTTCGTGTATCCTATCTAGAGCTTATCTAGAACATTTAGGTGTCACCCAATTTGGGGATAATTGATCAGTTAGGCGGCTAATAGATGCCGGAAATAATAGACTTGTGAGCTTGATAGACTTGATAACTTGAACAGTGTATAGTCTTTTTCAGATAGGATGGGTACGCTGACACATGGGATTTGAAGTTTATAGTCATGTGGTAAAATGAAAATCGAAGGTAAAAAAAATCGATTTTATGATTTATCGATTTCATTTTGTATGGAGAGAGAATCGATTTCGAGATAATTAAAAATTGCATGATTTAATAAAATAATATTTATTTATCATCAAAAATTATGTAAAACTAATCATTAGATCAATCTGAGTTTGAAGAATCTCTCCATTCTTCATTTTACATAAATAATTATTAGAATTACGATTAAAGTACCCATTTAAATATAATATCTCAGTCGTGTTATACAAGATTTTCGATTTTACACCAATAACTGCTTATCCTTTACTAAGAAATTTAAATATTTAATAAAATTTATACAATAGTTGAAAAGTCGTAAAGCGATTTTACGATTAAATCGGTATTATAACGATTTCAATGTTTCAATCCCTATGAAAATACGTTTCAATTTACGCATCAAGCATTACTGATAAAAAATATTTAATGTATTAGATTTCTTTAGTTATGTACATTATAATGTTATTTATGGTTTCAAATACAAATTAAAGTAAATCTCTGTTATCATGCGTTATAAACAAAGTGAAAACACTTTTTATTTTGATGATTATTTATCATTTTGTCATAGGAATTGCGTTAAAACGGATTCGTTGTCAAGTGTCACTGATGTGTCAGCGTACCCATCCTATCTGAAAAAGACTATAGTACTTTTTATGATAGGTATGGAATTGAGTGCGGTTTTCACCAATGTATTGCTAGAAGTCTAACTTAAAATGAAGGCACCATTATAGGGAAGTCCCGTTATTTTTGAAACCCGATATCCACGCGTGCGACGCCGCCACAGCTAGTGTTATATCAAAAGTATTATTATGTATCCATCTTTAGAAACTTTTCTTGTACAAAACACAATCATCCTATCTCGGTCCACTGCTGAACACAGGTTCAGTTGTTTGCCACTTTGGGCAAACTCTGCCCAAAGCGATTATTGGTATCCAGTCCTCCAGTTGTTTACCCTAAGTGCCGAACAATTATTGAGAGGCTTATGTCCAGCAGTTGACTGCAATAGGCTGATTATGCTGATGATATAGTACCTACTTCACGAAATCCGTTACAAACTACGGATATCGATGCTAGTAGATCAAATTGACCTTTGACAGAAGACTCGCGGTCTGCGGCCGCGTGACATTTGACAGGTTCGCCTTGATCCGACGAGCCTTGCAAATGGACTTTCTATAGATATTTGAGATGTACACACGGATCTGCTAGTTAAATTCCATAGATAATAGACAACATCACGTAGGGGGAGTCCGGGAGACTTTATCAGGTGGGAGAGTTGAACCCCGGACACGTGGTCAGGGACGTCATACCGGGAGGGGACCACTACGTTCTCCCGAGGTGTGCCGCCAATCATTCAGGCGGCGCAGCGCTACTGACCTGAGAGTGAGAATCCCAACGGGCATCTCACACAGGGCAATCACTATAAACAATGCAGAGATTGTTTGGGTGAGCCCCCTATAACTAGTTGGGACCCCAACATGTAAGTAACCAGTAAATAGGTAGGCACTTAGGCATTTTCTAAAAATAATAATAAGCACAAACTATTAACTGTGCCAACGACTTCATCCGCAAAGTATAGTGGTCTTTAGGTAGCATTTTTAATTATTTGGTCTAATTTTGATAATAAAAGATTTAGAACCCCTTAAACCCTCTCGTATAAACTTTGAATGTTTTTTTTATAACGTATCGACAGCCTAAAATATAAGTTTCAAGCTTCTAGTACTAAAATGATTACATTTCCCCCCTCCCCCTTCTAACCCTTCGCAACTAGCGTTGTTAGGATATCATGTACCAAATGAGTGGTGCTCATGAACAAAATAATAACAGGACATTCAAATAAGATATTAAACAAAAGGTCACCAACTGGTGTAACGTTGCATGAAGGATGCAACAATAGTGGCAATGATTAACGGCAACAGACAGGCAATGTCATGTTTAGTTGTAGTTAAAAAAAGAACCAAATCGAAAATAATGTTAAGGGTAAAGCGTTCAGGTGTTTGTTCAAAGTAGCGAACAACTGGAGAGGCCTGTGTCCAGCAGTGGACTAATATGCTGGTGATTATGCGGTGTGGCACCTGGCCAGATTTTCATACTAATATTATAAAGGCGAAACTTTATCAGTGTGTATGTTTGTTACTTCTACACGTGTATGTAAACAGCGGGACGGATTTGAATGAAATTTGACAGAAGGTCAGGGTATGGTAGGAATAACATATGCAGCAGCTAGCACTT
>CM062102.1:1893573-1917224 GCA_031163375.1 Conogethes punctiferalis
ATTAAAATGTCGCTACTCAATCCGTATGTTCAGTTTCGCGTCAGACTTAAGTTTTTATGCCCATTCGCTCGATCGGCCATTATGAACACGTCAACGCCATGACAGCTGTCGTGTACAGTTACGTGCATCGCCGGATTTGGGAGGCGACAAAAAGGGGCAGGAATTTCATAATTAATTAATGGAGACGAAGAAAATGAGGATCGATTTGTTATGGCTGTACCGTTAGTGTGAATGGAATCGAAGGTGCAGTGTGATTTGAAGATACAATCATTTTTTGTTTATAGAAAACTGAAATACGAGTCAATAATTATCATTAGAAGAATTAGTAAAAAAATGTATTTTAAAACTCACGAGCTATTTGTTCGTATAGCACAGAGCGAGCCTCTCGTTTATTTAAAACGAGATTTTGGTTTTGTAAAATATTATTTGTCAAAATTGAACGAAAATGGCACAACAACTACTTAGTGCAATCAATTCTATTGCTGTGAGTTATCCATGGAAGTTGTATCCACGTAGCACTTAATACTTCCATGGTGTTATCACACTATCTATCGATTATCTATCGATAAGATCAAGCTACACATTTATTTTTTTAACTATACTTTGTGAAGTTAAGGAGTTAAGAGATCGAAAAGTTTAGAATTCTCATTTCAATATTTTTTGGCAGTGCGTTCGATATGGTTTCTTGACAACGTTTACATAAAATTTATCCTTTGTTTTTATTACGAGTACTAAGGGTATACCCATAATCACCACCACACACCTATCAAATAAGATTTATTTGGTTACCATCGACTGGTGGCGGTATAACCATCACAATTGAAGGTGTACCTAAATACCACAGACCGATGACGGGCAGCAGCATCGAGCGAGAAGCTACGCCCTGCGATCGCCCAACCCGCTTGCCCAGCTTGGCGATTATGGGCATATCCTCCGTAGCCCTAAGTGGCGAACAACTGGAGAGGCCTATCTCTAGCAGTGAACTGCAATAGGCTGATGAAGATGATAATAGTCCTAATAAAGTGCCTATCGACCCTTCTGTAAGTAACGACCTCTACGGCCAAGTCTGAATGTTATTCGCGGGTAAATGTCAACACTTTCACGCTATACACCTGCGGAAAATATCATACGTACAACTTACTGTACAGTAGAAAGCTTATCAGAAACGGTCTATTGAGATAGATGCACATGTTCTTACACGTTCCTATAATATTAAGCTGTCCGTGTGGTTTTCGGATTAAGATTAGGACCACCCCATCTTGTCCTGTGGGTGTCGTAGAAGATGATTAAGGGAATACCTGGGTACAAATTAAACCTATATGGGGATGTAAGGGAGCGACCTATCACCTTTCCGCTCCAAGCCATCCTCACCTGCCCGTTGTGCATCCTGCCGAACAACAAACGAGGCTCTGGCAAACCGACTGGTGGCGGTAAAACCATCACGATAGAAGGCTTAGCTAAATACCACAGACCGATGACAGGCAGCAGCGTTACCGGAGCAAGAAGCTACGCCCTGCGATCGCCAACCCGCCTGCCCAGCGTGGCGATTATGGGTATATCCTCCAGAAGTTTGCCCTAGGTGGCAAACAATTGGAGAGGCCTATGTCCAGCAGTGGACTGCAATTGGCTGATGATGATGATGAATAAAACCTACCGCGGTCACCAACTCGCCTGCCAAGCGTGGTGACTAATGCAAATTCCCCCAAATGACAATTGTCTTTGTGGGAGGCCTATCGTCCTATGGCCTATGGTCAATGGTCCTAGCCAAAAAAAATTTTTTTTCTAGTATAACTTAACTTTTAACATCGGATGTTCAAGGCATTCACGATATAAGTTCGATAACAAGTTAATCAATGTGCACCGATAAGTTGCGTGTGTTGGGGCGATAAATTGCTAGGTCCTGTTGCGGTCAGCGACCGCTAACGTGACGTCACTGGACCTGTCAACGGTCGACAGGAACGTGTTGGGGTAAGACTGGAATGATGGAAATAATAACAGCATTTTTTAGCAAAAATACCGTTTCCAATACGATGACATTGGGACTGTATAAGATGTGCCTATACATTGTTACTAACGTGTTAATTCCGTTTATTTGACTGGCTCGGTGGCTCAATTGGTAGTGACCTCTGCCTTCTGAGCCAAGGGTCGTGGGTTCGATCCCCACACAGTACAAACATTTGTGTGCATGAACATGTCATGAGATTCATTTATTTATTATTATGTATTTATATTTTGACTTAATCTGTTTCATCAGTCGATGCTCACCTCACCCCTTCTGTTTAATTTATCCTCTACCTGAAGGTTGTCTGGAAGAGATCGCTTAGTAGCGATAAGACCGCCTAAATTGTACTACTAGTTGTCTGTAATACCTTGTCTATAAATGTTTGTATTTGGTGCAATAAAGAATATCTAATCTAATCTAATGTCTGTTTGTATTGGTCTGGGTGTTTTCTATCTATACTTATAATAAATCTGTAGAGAGGTCAATTCTGTACATGAAATATATTTTCAAAATAACTATCAGGGGGTGATTAGTGATCGATACTGATGCCAAAAATGCAATCAGTAAAATTTTTGTCTGTCTGTCTGTCTGTCTGTCTGTCTGTCTGTCTGTCTGTATGTTCCTTATAGAAACAAAAACTACTCGACGGATTTTAACGAAACTTGGTACAATTATTCTTCATACTTCTGGGCAGGTTATAGTATACTTTTCATTACGCTACGATCAATAGGAGCAGAGTAGTGAAGGGAAATGTTGGGAAAACGGGAGAAGTTACTCCATTTTTAAGCTTCCGTCGCGTGTGCAGCCTTAATGGTTAAAGTTACATAGAAATTATGTATGACAGAAATATTTTACATAAAATTGACTAAAAAATATCCCGTAACAGCATATGTCTATCTTTTATGGTTGACTCACACTAACACGTGTAACTCCTGATAGCTTAGCAGTTCGGAGCATTCTGATTATATTTGTTTACTCTTACGTTTATAATACTCTCATTCATCTCTAATTTAAAAAAGTTATCATTATTACCTATTCAATAAAAAAAGAATCATAGAAATCGGTATAGAAACACCAAACTTATACATGAAATAAGCCATCGCGCCGTCGCACGTGAATACTGAATCATGCTATAAGGATTATTTTTGTGTAACGGTTGCCGCGCTCGACACGTGTCGCGGCGGCGGTAGGGTATAAAAAGGCGGGAGGTCCGAGAGCTAGCTTCACCCCCGTCACGTCCTCCTGGCCCCCCGTCGCGTCCTCCTGGCCCCCCGTCACGTCCTCCTGGAACGTCCCTCCCGAAGCCCCCCATGGTAGGAAACGTCGCCCCCGTCACGTCCTCCTGGACGATGACGATCCTATTACCCTCGCCATGCTGGCCGCCGCCGAACAGCTCGCGACACAATCAAACACGTCACGCCCGTCGTTCCGACCCCGCCGGCGGGGTCCTGCGCCGCGTCGTCCCTTAGCTTCCGCGTCCCGCCCGCGAAACCGGCCCGCAACCGGTCGCCCCTCTCCTCAAAATATCGTCCGTAGGGACCCTCCCAGCAGCGCCCTAAGCCGAGGCCCGAGCCCCACTAGGGGGCGCCCTTAGCTGTGCTGTTTAGCTTACCTAGGGGTGAGAGCCTTCCGCTCCCCCAACAGTTCGGTGATGATGACAAGGCCGTCCTGGCCATCATCGAAGTCATTTAGGAAAAAAAAAAAAAAAAAAAAATAGAGCTAGCTTCATTCAATATTTGGCTGTTGATGCGTTCAGAGCGATCGACCTTATTGACAGACAATAATTGATATTGAGAAACCGTGCTTATCAGCGCGACTTTTAGTGTTTAAATAGTTTATTTGAATTTCTTTTGTTGTTATATTGTAAATATTCGTTCAAATTAAAAATTATTAAGCGTAGGTACTTTTATTAATTAAAGTAGTTATAAGCTATTTATTTTTAAGTGAAGTAGGTATAGGTAGATAGTTTTGCACAAGAGGAATTCTATCGGATTTTAACGAAACTGGGTACAAATATTCTTCATACTCCTGGGCAGGTTATAGCATACTTTTTATCACGCTACAATCAATAGGAGCAGAGCAGTAAAGGGAAGTGTTGGGAAAACGGGGGAAATTTTTACCTGTATGTTTGAATGCACATCACGCTAAAACTACTGCATAGAAATAAATGCGGTTTTTACCAATGTATTGCTAGAGGTCTAACTTAAAATTTAAGTACCATTTTATGAAGTCTATTATTTTTAAAACGCGATATCCACGCGTGCGACGCCGCTGGCACAGCTAGTGTATAATATGTATTTATTTTACAAAAAAAAATGTATCTAAGTAAGTTTATCAGTTGTCTAGTATCCATAGTACAAGCTTCGGCTTAGTTTGGGGCTAGATGACGCTGAGTGGCCCAGCGTGGCATGTCTTGGGTTGTTTGTTTAAAGTGGCATGTATTGTATTGTTAAAGAAACGTTGTTTCTTTCTATATTTTTTCAAAAATGTATAGTGTATGGTGTCAAAAACCCCATTGCATTGCGACTTTAGATGTATTAAAGCTTGTATCTATGTCTATTGTGGCCAACTTTATATCCGCCAACATTACAGTGCCGTTGCTCTACAAATGTAATTCAATAGACCAACTTAATTAAAATTAATAGCAAAATAATTCACATCGCGTGCGATATCGAGTTATCCTCCCGAACCGTTAGGCGCTTGTCACCGGTTAACTATAAGACCTGTCGGCTGGCTATGAGACCTGCCACCTCGCCTATAAGACCTGTCGACAAGTAGACGGATTTAGAACGGTTCGAGAAATGCAAGGTGTGTTTGGAACGGGTTGTGAGGCTTTTGATGGTCGGAGGCGAAGCTAAGGCCAGTGATTTCTATGTTAGATTTTTTTTTTATAATAGCTCGACATAATGGCTTCCCTACGCATGATGGAAAGCGAAAGAGAAGCCCAAGTCGCTGTGACAACGGGCAAGTAACTGTTTAGTTACCTGTCAGTTGCCACCGCCATGTCGGCCCAACCCCAACCCCCCACGAGCTCCGGAAACCCTACTCACTGACAGGAACATGACACGGAGGTCATTTGGCTGCGGTATTCTATAGGGTGGAGGTCCTTCCCCGGACGGGCAGCTCAATTCGAGCGAAGATTCGCCATGCCCTACCTCGCTTTTGATCGTCAGAGGCGTAGCTAAGGCCAGTGATTTCTATGCTAGATGTGGTTCAAGTCATCTTACGAACTAATGTTTTATCTTAATTGTCATTTGAAGGCATTTCTTTAATAACAGGGGGCAAACGATCTTGAATGTCACCTAATATGTCAAAATACCGCAACATTAGGAGAGTCACAGGTGAGGTGCCGACTCGGGAGACGAACCCAGGGCCCAAACGATGCAAAACTACGCGATCCGTTCAACGAACGATCGTTTTCGATTTTGATGGTAGGGGTCCTAGTCCGTGCTACCACTTAGAGATAACCAAATCGAGTAGTGAGCGCTAACCGACTCCCGCTTCACCGTATTTGTATTCCATGGCATATCACGACGGCCTCCAGTTGCGAAATATGAGAAGATGCGCAGGCGCCGATGCGCACAACATTATCGCGGCTCGGAAATGCTCATCGGCGTACAGCTTGGAAAGGCCGCGGTAAGAAAGGTTGGGATTGCATTAACTGTTTAAAATTTGCCTACTTTGTAGCTAGACTAGGTAGACTGTCAGTGGCTGGCTCGGTGGCTCAATTGGTAGTGACCCTTGCCATCATATTTGCGCTTGTTCCGAGTCCACATTTTACAGTACTGACAGAAAAGGTACAGTTAGAATAATAACAAGCTAGAAATAAGCTTATTGGCCCATCTGTTACCTAAAACATGTATCTCTAGCATGTAAGACAAGTTACTTTATAGAAATGTTACGATGAAAAAAGTGCAATTCAAGAAATGCACAGAAGCTGACTCTACAGTACAGCTGATTCTAATAAAAGATATACCTACCTCATATTAGAACAGTAAAAGCTATTGTAGTATACTTAGCAGCAGTAACCTCTTATCGCCTGATGGAAAGCGAGAGAGATGCCCAAATGTCTACGGCAATGGACAAATACTCAAATATATCTGTAGCGACATGTAGCAACATCTATCTATACATCGCTACAATACAGAATCCTACAACGCGCAAACGAAGTTGTCATCACGACTCGCTATATATACGAAAAACCAAGATGGTCCATCGGACCGCGGTCCCCGAGCACGATCACCTAGCTCGGCGGAAGTACTTCCACTTTTCGTAGGGACAAGTCAGTTCCTATATATCATTTTTGTAAGATTCCGTCGCCATGCTGGCCTGTGGGATGTCACATAAAATAAAATAAAAAGGTAACAGATACTAAACTCACCTTAAATTAGAGATACAACGTCGGCACCCTCTTCTGCGCCCCCAATGACAGCTTGGCTCCCATCTTCTTGTAACCCTCATTTTTAACCCTACATTTTGGTTTCTCGTTTGATTCTACCGGACACCCCTTCAGCTCCCACACCAAATTCGTCAAAGACTTCGGTCTGCTTAGCTTCCTAGATCTCTTCTCAGGCAGTTTGGGCCCATTCCCTGAATCCCCAGACGTCCTCCCGCCTGAATGGCTCGAGTCTAAAGTACCATCTAATTCCATAGCTTGATGAATGTTTGAAAGACTCTTGTATCTAATGTTGAAGATCGGAGAATCACCTTGAGTTATTGGACGAACGGGACTAGCAATTGGACTAGGAGTCTCCTTGGTTGGAGAGTTGCTTTTCTGGCGGAACACCATCCTACTTTTGTTGTTATTTATGTTGTTCTTGATGTACAACTTGGGTAGATTGTTGGGTGCTGGTGCGATGGAGCATTTCTCTTTGTAAACCGTTACAGGAGTTTCTTTCGCTGGTACGGTCGCTTTGCGCGTTCTCTTTTCAGCTTTCTGAGAGAGTTGGGGCTTTTTAGTGGGGATGGTCTCTATAGGAGGAGGCTCTGGCTTGATTTCAGTTATGAGGGGCATATGAATGGGCGTTGGGGCGGGCGAAGACGGCGCAGACTCATGCCGATGTGGCTCGTTCGAGTAAGAAGCCTTGATGTTCTTCGGAAGCGGAGCAAACCCTCTGACATAGTCGTAGATCTGGTCGATTTCATCGTATTCGTCAGGGATGCTGTTCTCGTCTCGGTGGCTGCTGTAGATGTGACTGTGGCGGGTGATATGCTTGTGATGGTTCGCGGTATCTGAAGAAGCGCTTCTTCTTAGGAAATAGCCAGTTTTGATTAGAGGAGGCGCGTGGAGCGGCGCATTTAACAGCCTCTTAGGGTCACCAAGTTTTCCGTCCAGCACGTGTATTCTGTCCACGACATCGACGAGCAAACGATTGCACTTTTCAACTAATCTAGAGAACTCCATGTAGTTTTTAATTTGCTCCTCGTTTTTGCATCTTTGCATTTTGAGGGGAGCCGCTAAAGGCAAGGCTATTAGGGCGTTCCCTTCCTTCTGCAATGGCAGCGCGAACACGTGGTCTTCTTCAAACATGGACAGCAGTCTTAGTTCCGGCACGAAATGGTTCGAGCTCTTCAACCCTCTCGGTGGCGTTCCGTGCACAAGCCTCACAGTGATCGGCAGCCTTTTGGTCAGCAAAGTCTTCGCCGTATGCACACCACTTATGTTCTCCTCTTTGGCAATGGCTGAAAACTTTCCCTCTGATCCAAGCCCAACAGCACCGTGTCCCCTTTCGAATCCGTGCATTTTAAATATTTACTTTTACCTAAATACGCCTCACCCCTCGGCATGATCACTTCGCCCGCTGGTAGATTTCTTGCACCATCAGCAGTCATATTGCCGTCTAAGTCTATTTTAGCGCAAATGACTCTAACGGCTTCTCTGACCAAGCATCCATCGTCCAACTTCCTTCGAGCTAGTTCTGAAACTGATTCTATACATCTAACTGCTCGGCCTTCTTCGCTCAGAAGTTCGAAATAGCCTTTGTAAGTGTCTGGGATGGCGATTCGAGGGCCAACGCTGACCATTCGCCTGCCATCTTTGAGTTTGATGGCTTGGGCGATGATCTTCTTTCTCTTTCCAGCGGAGACGAGGAGGGCAGTGCTCTGGAGGCTGGGGGAGGGGAGGGTAGGTACTCCGAGGCCGCAGTACTGGCCCTTGATGATTTTGGCGACGTTGGGCAGGCGATGCTTGGCTGCGAACTCGCGGAGGTAGTGACCCTCGTCGGACCAGCGAGAGGCCGCTACCACGACTTGGCCATCGGTGGCTGCCATAGTGGACCTTAGTCACATCTGAAAAGAGAAGAAAAAATTGGTTAAGTACTGATTTTAACATCGAAATGTATGTGTTTTAGCAGGATATCCTTAGTCGGAAGGTTAGCAATCAAAGAAAATTTGGCTGTAAACTATCACTTCTTCATCATAAGCCTATTGCGGTTACACTGCTAGACAAAGGCCTCTCCAAGTTTTCGTCACTTTGATCTAACAATCTGGACACTTTATACATAATTGCTCCGGTGACGCTGCTGCCCGTCATCAACCCGTGGCTTTTAGCTACGGCTTCACCAGTCAGTTGCCAGAGCCCCCTTTGTTACTCGGTAGGATGCACCACGGGCAGGTGAGGGTGACTTAGAATTATAAGATGATAAGTAGGCCCCTTACCTACATTATGGATATCATACGGTGATATGTAGCAGCGTCACCGGAGCGGGGGCCTACGCCCTGCTATCGTCAACCCGTTTGCCCAGCGTGGCGACTATGGGCAAACCCTCCAGATATTTGCCCAAAGTAGCGAACCACTGGAGAGGCCTATATCCAGCAGACTGCGATAGGCTGATGCAGATGATGATGGCTACCCAAAAGGGACGTAACCCCCTATTATAAGAGTGAATTCTGCGGGACTCAAATCTACCTGAATGGAATTCGTCCGTTAAGTGGCACATTCAGCGGTTAAACAAACAAACCTCTCTTGGAGCTACAATAATGGCGTGTGCCGTTAAATTCACGGAGGACTGAGCGCTCCTTGGTATTTTGATAAAATTAGCCTCTGTGACGTAACGAGTAACGCTGGTCGCGGTTCCGCGCCACGTCTGCACAGTGAAGCGGGGCAGTGAAGAAAATATTAAGGTGCATCAATTGTGATGTTTTATTGATTGTTTTTATTCTAATTTGACAGTTTCGGTGGCTCATTTGGTAGTGACCTCTGCCCTCTGAGCCAAGGGTCGTGGGTTCGATTCCCGCACAGTACAAACAATTGTGTTCATGAACATGTCTGTTTGTATTGGTCTGGGTGTTTTCTATGTATAATGTGTATTTATTTACAAAAAGAAAGTATCTAAGTAAGTTTATCAGTTGTCTAGTACCAATAGTACAAGCTTCGGCTTAGTTTGGGGCTAGGTGGCGCTGTGTGGCCCAGGGTGGCATGTCTTGGGTTATTTATTATGTCTTGGGTTATTAATTTAATTTTTTATTTCGTTTTAATTGTTACTCTCTTACAATAATATTCTCTTATAGAGTATTATTATATTATTATATTCACTGAAATTGTCGCCGCCGCCATCTTGTAACAGGGTCATCAACATTGTGAAAATTAATATGATTGCTACGAGACAGGCATAGCCTAGTGTGGCAGTTATTGGTAATACATTTTCTTGTACTTTGTTTTTGAGAATAAACAATTTATTACATTATTATTATATTATAGACTAGCTTTCCGCCCGCGACTTCGTCCGCGTAAAGTTTTTTTTTTCCAAAATAAAATTGTGCCTATGTTACTCGTGGATAATGTAGCTTTCGAATGGTGAAAGAATTTTTAAAAACGGTCCAGTAGTTTTTGAGCCTATTCATTACAACCAAACAAACAAAGTTTTCCTCTTTATAATATTAGTGTAGACAAACATTTATTGCATCTGCGATACAGACCTCGAGTCAAGTGCAGCGACATTTTTTAAAGGTTCCTGTAATTGTTAAGTTCTTTTTTTTTTTTTTTTTTTTAATTAAGATCGTATGCTTTTGTAAACGGAACGATTTGTATTACTGGAAATAAATAAAACATCTGTAATTTGTGTGTTTATTACAAGATGTTTTAGGTACCCCAGGTGTGTCTACCCTTTCAGGGTCTGTGATAGTGATGAGTAAATTTTATTTATTTATTTTTTATTTAAACTTTATTGCACAAAATGGTACAAAAGGCGAACTTAATGCTAGGAGCATTCTCTACCAGTTAACCTTTAGGTCATGCAGAGAGCAGATTTATGTGCGGTGAGTGTTCAAAGAGAAACACAATGGAATATGAATTTTATAGAAAGATTATCAGGTTGATGACAACGATGAAATAATTTCATACGAACTCTGGATTTTCAGCATTATCCAAAGGTTGACTGGTAGAGAATGCACTTCGCTTTAAGTTCGCTTTTTGTTCCATTTTGCGCAATAAAATTTAAATAAATAAGTACATTTTCATAATAATTTAGCTTTGACGTTGATTGAAATACAACTTGTACAATAAAAAATATTAGTATATGCCAAGGCTTAGGTTACTGCTAATTAGACAAATAAATTAGGTACGTGCCACACCAAGCCCCCCTCAAGTTACAATAAATATCAGACAACATCACACACATTGCTCGATCCCATAGTAAGTAGCTTAAGCACTTGTGATATGGGTATTAGAACAACGAAGGTACCACAAATAATTACTTAAATACAAATATAAACACCCAGACACGGAACAAACACAAGTGTTCATCATACAAATGTTTGTCCTGGGTAGGAATTAATTCCACGACCCTTGGTTCAGAAGGCAGAGGTCACTTTTGAGCCACCGAGCCAGTCTACAAGTCACCTCACTGTCACTTCCTACACTGTGCGCTGCGCGGGCGCAGGCAAACCCGCCTCAAGTTTAAGGTCAACGTACAGAGACAATGGTGTTGTTGACGTAACGCCGAATAACACTACGTTACGCGCCGTCGGTCGCGGCGCGCGCGCACACTGGGTGCATCTCGGAAGATACGGAAAAAAAATGCAAAAAATTTTTTTTTTCTATATCTCATCATCATTGTCAGCCTGTCGGTCCTCTGCTGGATATAGACCTCTCCAGTTGTTCGTCAATTTGGCAAACACCTGGAGGCTATACCCATAATCGCCACGCTGGTCAGGCTGGTTGGCGATCGCAGGACGTAGCTTTTCGGTCTGGTAGCGCCGCTGCCCGTCATCGGTCTGTGGTATTTAGCTACGGTTGCCAGCGCCTTGTTTGTTATTCGGCAGGATGCACCACGGGCAGGAGGTTGGCTTGGACCGAAATGTTGATAGGCCACTCCCTTATATTCCTACATCTTACAATAAGGCTGATGATTATGACTCTATTTACTTGTCAAAACATATTACGATTAAAAACATAGCAGACGAATTCATTTAAATAGGGTTATTTCCAGGGTCAAAACTTACATTATATTTAGTCCGTATTCAGATTATAAAAAAAAATTGGACACGTATTTTTTCTTTTTTTGATTAAACAAAATATAACAAAGATACAAAGCATCAAAATTAAGGAGTCTTTGAGGTCACCCCTGCGAAAAGATACCACGAGGTGTGACGTCAAATGTAACTTTAGCGGGCTATATCTTTATTTTTTTTTAAAGTGGCTCGACATAATGGCTTCCTTACGCCTGATGGAAAGAGACCTGTTACCTGTCAGTTGCCACCGCTATGCCGGCCCAACCCTAACCCCCCACGAGCAATTGTAATATTTAGTCTAATTTAGAAAAGAAAAAATAAAAAAAACGAACTAATTACATTAATTACGGCACAAGTAACAAGTGTCTATCATTACGCTCATCAATCGCTACCTTGTATTCAAGCCTTGCAACCGTGGCCCCGTAAAAAGTTCTCCCAGTGAATCACCGGCCTAACACCAACCGTGTATCAACTTCTTAGTTTTTAGCACAAAATTACAACACTTTTATGATGTAACGGTACCCTCGCGCCTTCACTGGTATTGGCCGAACCAATTGCTTTTTTAATTTTACCACCGAAAACTTCTGTATAAAGACATTCTAAATGTTTTCTTTAAAAAGACTGGCTGCATAATGCCACAGTATAATATGTAAGTAAACTGAACACATGCTGCTGCATGCACGACAAAAAAGATGGATTGTGAAAGAGCATTGTTAGGACAAGGTTTGTCTACACTAATAATTGTTGGTATTTGAGGCGGAAAATAAGTAAACGATATTATAGAAAATGCAAATCACGTATAATGTCTCAACACAACGGTTACAAGGAATAAAATCGAAAACGAATTGTCATCGCTGAGAAAACAATGTTGCCAACTTATAAAATATTATGGCTGCGTTCTTATTATGCCAACAATAATAATATAAAGAGGAAAGATTTGATTATTGTTTGATTGTTTGCATTGAATAGGCTCCGAAACTACTTGACCGATTTGAAAAATTCTTTCATTGTTGTAAAGCTACAAGGGTTCCGGTAAACATAAGCAAACAAAAAACTTTCTTAAATCGCGTGCGCTGCAGAAACTATTGATGACAGAACAAAATAAAATGACTTGGCATAACATATCTAAATGTAGAGAGAAATCTATTTATAGTCTAACTGTTATAGTTATATCACAACTAGCTGTGCCCGCGGCTTCGCCCGCGTTGCCCACCATTTTAGGGAAGTAGGGGGTTAGAAAGGGGCAAATAGTAGCCTATGTTACTCTCCATCCCTTCAACTATCTCCACGTAAAAAATCACGCCAATTCGTTGCTCCGTTTTGCCGTGAAAGAAAGACAAACATACAGACAGACACACTTTCCCATTTATAATATTAGTATGGATAAGTGTTTTTATCTGAAATAACCGAAGCGAAGAGAGGGCGGGTCACTAGTGTTATAATAAGAAAAGAATACTCTAGTGGTCTGTAACAATTATAATATTGAACACAAACTTTTTAAAGGAGACATTTCTTTCGCTTTCATATTCTATCACCGATGTAAGAATCACCGTTGTATTAACTAAATTACCATACACCTAGTTTATTGTATACTTAACATTCACTTTCTGTAAACATCAAAGTATTTGCAAGTATGATTTAACGAAACGCCGGCTCGAAGTCTGCAAATCATTGTTTACATAATGTCATTACTGAGACATAAAGTGTAGAGTTGTATGAACAGGCAGAGATATCGTGTTTGCGCTGCCATCGATTCTAGACTTGTGACAGATGGAAAATGACTCGTGATTCGTATGCATTTGTTTTTTCTATAAATTTAAGGATGTGAAAATGTTTCTTTAGCTCAATACAATCAGTGAATAAATAAATATGAGAGAACATCTCATATTTTTCTCCAATCCCAAGAAAAACAGCTTAAGTGCTTGTGTTATGAGTATCATCATCATGATCATTCTGCATACGTCCATTGGTCATAGGCCTCGTCCAGTGACGATTCTCATTTGGGGGATTTTCCTTAGTCACCTGGGCAGGGTGGTTTTATTTGTGCCCAGGTAATCGCTGCTGCCCGTTTCCTGATATTGCCTCTTCTACGATACCACGAGATATGATTTTATGAAATTGCTATTTTCATTATTCGCAGAACATTAAATGTGCTTTGGATATTTAAAAACTTCTTTTGTTGGATGTTCTAAAAATAAAGTCATTGTTTTGATAAAGTTGTTGTCGTCGAATACATTAACCTCTTAACAGCTAAAAAACAGAAACAATAGAACTACTTATTAATGATTTTCATCAAGTTTAATTTATAGGTGGTACGCCAAGGAGGCAACTTAGGACCAATGCTTTTCCTACCCAACAAACAGCCGATAACCGTCCCAGCGACAGTCATAACCGGTTGCCATCCGGCTTCCCATCAGAATTCGCCTATCAATACAAACAATTGCAAAGAAATCGGACACAAACGCAGCGGTCACGACCGTTCCGGACATTTTTCTATCGGAGTGCACGTCACGACTTCGTCTCACGATTAAACCTATTGTGGCGGAGATAATATTGCGGGTAACTGTATTCGATCGCTGCTAGACAAATAAGGAGCTTCGAGGGGGGCTACGAGAGCAGCGGAATGTTGAGAGGCTTGGGACACGTTCTTGTGGATGGAGCGATATAACATAATGTAACATGACGTAGTCGTAGTGGACAAAGAGAATAATAGAAATATCGAACAAATTCACTCATATCATCATTATCTGGCCATTAGGGCAAACATCTGGAGGATATACACACAATCGCCACGCTGGGCGGGTGTTGGCGATACGCCTGTAATTGTGATGGTTATATCGTCACCAGTCGATTGCAAGCGCTTCGTTTATTATTCGACAGGACGCACCACGGGCAGGTGAGGTTGGCTTGGAGCAAAAAGATGATAGGCCCCTTAGGATGATATCCCTAATCCTGCTAATATTTATATATGTCACCGGAAAATAGCAAGAATCGTAAGTTGATCAATTTCCTAGGTAGTTGATTAACTTTCGGAATATAACAAACAGTAGTTGAAATGTATTATTTTACGCAATGGATTTCAGTTAGTTGATCAACTTACGGTAGCCTGACAGTCATTTAATAACTTACGATTTTGACACAAGTAAAATCGTCCTCAAATGGGCCAATCACTGTTCCCTGATTGGTTGCGGGGATAACGCCACGTGAGCCATTGAACCAATCAGCGTTCACCTCACCTTCGTCGGATGATTTAACGGCAAGACCCCGTAAAATGATCAATTTACAAAAATACATGCGTTAAATAATACATTTCAACTGCCGTTTATTATTTTCCGGAAGTTAATCAACTACCTGGGAAATTGATCAACTTACGATTCTTATTATTTTCCGGTGACATATATTTATTTAAAACGTTCTACCCGCCGTGTTCCTGGCCGCTGCGTCCCCGTACGGCGTCGCTGGTTCCCGTGAGACGAGGCACGCGCAGCCTCACCATTTTGGCCACGTCATATTTATGCGAGAGCAATTATTACTAGCGTTACTTGAACTCAATTGGTTTATGGACTACAAGGGAATTCCAACGGGGATAGGTACTATCCCTATACAATATAACTAGCAGCCCGCTCCCCGCTTCGCTTCAGATAAATAAATATTTCAGATAAACAATTCATACATAAATTGGCGTTTTAGGAAGGGTCTCTCATATTTTCTACCAATTAATATAACCGTATATAACGGGCAGCAGCGTTTACCTGGGCAAAAATAAATCTACTGGGGACAACAACCCGCCTGCCAAGCGTGGTGGTTAGATTAAGGCATATCTCTACAAATGACAATAATTATCAATTGGGATGATGACTAAAAAATAATTTAATGTCCATCAGATAGATTAATGAAAAATATTGGATACGTATTTTTTATTTTGCCTCTTGTTCAAAAACTTACGAAGATACATTGATTTTAAATGTCACATGACGTCACGTTAGAGTACAAAATATACTCTAACGTGACGTAGTTAGCCCCCACTCCGTAACTTTAATGCGCTATATCTAAGTATTTTCTTGTTATTTCGACAAAACAAAAAATACGGGTCTTATATTTTTTTATTATCTAAGAGACGGACTAATTATTTTCTTCATTTTCATACCTTGTCATCATCCGTATTGTCATTGGCCTATGTCCAGCAGTGGACTGCAAAAGGATGACGATTCGAAACCGGTGTTACCTTAAACCGCTATGCCAAAGAGGAACTGTGGGTGATCTCACTAACCACCGGTAACAGAACATTCATAATTTCCCCCCATTTCGTTAAACTCAACTCAATTAGCTAAGAATGGCGTGGCTAATCGTCAAAGGTGGCCCACATTTGAAGGTTTCCATGGGCCGTGGCCATTTTTCGGGAAACTTTACTGTTTTTGACATTTGCATGACAATGTGATTATAACTGGGGCTCGTGAAGCGTGACGGCGGCACAATCGATTGTCTGATTGTTAAGATTTTGTTTTGAGTTTATCCTGTTTTACAAGAATCAGCATTCTCCTGCCCTTATCCCGCTCTAAGTGGGGTCGGCACAACATGTTTTCTCCTTCCACTCTACTCTCTCAGCCGTCATCTCCACACTCACACCTTTGACACGGAAATCATTTCTCACACAGTCCATTCATTCCTTTTTCGGTCTTCCTCTTCCTCATAATATATCCTTCCACATTCATGCTCAATACTCCTCTCGTTACATGCCTTTCAACCCTCCTTAGAATGTGCCCAAACCAAGCTACTCCTTAACTTTTACTGTTTTACAAGAATACTACATAATCTAAGTAAAGTAAGCAATACTCAGAATACATACGACAAAGAATTGGAGGAATGGGTAAATATGCACCCACTTGAGATAAACAAAAAAGTTAACTTTCAACCCAATGCTGAGTGAGGCCCTTTTATTTTGGACATCGCAACGGCCGTGTCCGGTCTAATTTTATCTTTTTAGTTAGGTTTAGTTTTTATCTTTTAAGTTGTTTAAGTGTGAATTTGCTTTTACTGTATAAGTGGTGATGTCCTAAAATAATAAAGGAGTCTGCCCACTACACCGTACCATACCATGGCCGTGCTATGAACGTGTCAAGCACGGAAGGTAATACGATACGGCTTGCTTTGCCCACTGAAACGAGTCGACGGCGTTTAATGCCCGTATGATGCCCGTATGATGCCGGTATGGTGTCCGTATGCAACCCGTATGTTGCCCACCCATAATTTGTGTGACTATTCATAGGAAGCCGTTTCATTATCGCATGTGTATCGGTAATGCCTGGACGTCTGGGGAGTGGTTTTAAGAATAGGTATGGCTATTAAAAGATTAACTGTACAATTTGTACTAAGATTGTATAGGCTGGACTAAACTCAGAGAAGGCATTTGAGACGCGTTTATAACGGTCCTTATACGCGGTTATAACCCGTATTATCACCGTGCGCGGAGCGTACCGGCACCGGCAAAATATTCTCTGAACTGTCCGTGCATGGCACGCGACGGTGTTGGTCGGTGACGGAACGGTCTAATGGGCATCGTCTCATAGTTTTCAATACAAAGAATACTTTTTGTCTGACACGTTCATAGCACGGCCATGGTATGATACGGTGTAGTGGGCAGACTCCTTAAACGTTTCTTATTTCAAAACACCATAATGAATTTGTAAACATACAATTATTATTTTGTTTTCTTTGTTCATAATACATTTTTGTTAATTTTACGATAAATTACGAAAATAATTTGATAACAAATATTCTCTATTTCCAGTTAAAAATCCCCAGTTACCGTAATGCGCCCCTAGTATACCAGATTCATACTTCTAAAGCTATGAAGCAAAAGTATAATTAAATAGTATATACTTATAGCAAAGAGAATTTTCAATCGCCCATTGCAACACACAATCGGTTGGCCTGATGCCCGTGTAATAAAGTTTACTTTTGAACGGTATAAGTTTAATGGTTTCTATGGAAAAATGTTGGTTGAATGAACAATCCAGACTCGCTCTATTAGGCTCTTGTGCCATAGTACAAGTATGAATAGTAGACAGTATATTAATATAATAGTGAAGTCGCTTAAAGCTAAGCGCGAGGTAAGAGCCTGTTCTCAAAATAGAGGTATCAGAAATAAGACTTAACATAATAATATCATCATCATTATCAGCCTGAAAACATTCACTGCAGGGCCTATGTCCTCTATAATATTTTCATAGCGCGAATGGTAAATAAATACGTTTAACTGCATAGATTTCAGCTTAGAGATCTCAGTTTTTACCTAATGAAACTCTCGATTTATAACAAAAACAATGGGAATATATCCATCGTTCATGAAATTTTTTTTAGGTAGACACCGCTCTACACTCCAAATATTTTCTATTTTCAGATAAAACATCCAGTTACCATAATGCTAACCTGTACTCAGATGGCTACCGATACTACTAAACCCACATACGAATAGCAAGATAGAAAGAAATCTCCTTTCTCCGAATAAAGAAATCTTCCAATTTAATTTCGGGTGCCTTACTTTTCCCATTTACACTATGGCGCAGTCTCACCTTAACTTAATGAAGCATACACTGATTCATAAAGTGAGATAATACATTCTCTAGAAATCTCTATAGAAAGAGTACAATCGACGTATTTCGACCGCGAAATCGTGGGCTGAACATTCATTTACAATGAGTCTCATGGTGTACGGTCGGTTAACAAAGTATTTTCGAAATTAATACTACATTATCATCAGTCTACAAACGTCTACTGCTGGACATAGGCTTCCCCCAACGAAAGTTGTTATTTAGGGGATTTGTCTTATTCACTACGCTGGGCTACGCGGCCCTATGCGCGGCACTACGCGGGTTAAATAAATAACCCAAGTCATGCCACGCTGGGCTACACATCGCCATCTAGCCCCAAACTAAGCCGAAGCTTGTACTATGGATACTAGACAACTGATAAACTTATTTAGATACATTTTTTTTGTAAATAAATACATATTATACATAGTTAACACCCAGACCAATACAAACAGACATGTTCATGAACACAAATGTTTCTACTGTGCGGGAATCGAACCCACGACCCTTGGCTCAATGGGCAGAGGTCACCAAGCCAGTCAAAATTGTTGGTTGGCGATCGCAGATGTAGGTGTCCGGTGACGCTGCTGCAGCCTGTGGTATTTAGTTACGCCTTCAATCGTGATGGTTATGTCACCGGAAAATAGCAAGAATCGTACGTTGATAAATTTCCTAGGTAGTTGATTAACTTCCGGGAAATAATAAACGGCAGTTAAAATGTATTATTTAACGTATGTATTTTAGTAAATTGATCATTTTACGGGGTCTTGCCGTAAAATCATCCGACGAAGGTGAGGTGAACGTTGATTGGTTCAATGGCTCGCGTGGCGTTATCCGGCAACCAATCAGGGAACAGTGTATTAAGTTACGGGTAATAGTGCACCGTTAAATAGTTCATTGAGCAACGATTGGCCCATTTAAGGACGATTTTACTTGTGTCAAATTCGTAAATTATTAAATCACTGCCAGGCTTTTTTTTTTTTTTTTAAAGAGGGGAATGCATTAGGCACCTTCATGCCGTCTCCGGGGGGAGGCGGCATGGTGTGTGGGACTCACACCTCCCAAAAGGGAGGGCATACCCACTAAACCCCCCTGTGTCGCCAGTGGGCCGCAAGTTGCAGGGACACGGGTAGCGCCGAAGCATACGGCCATATCCCTGCCTGCCCTGGCCAGCCGCAGATGATAAGCGGCCGGCACTCCTGGTCCGGAGAGGGCAAATACCCCTGCCCCCGGATCCGGGGAGCAGTAGAGTGCTCCCCGGGCGGACCTCGTGCAACGGTGTGGCTGCACCTACCACACCGTTACGCCCCTATGAGTGGATCGCGCCCCCGCACTCACCACTCGGGGCACGAAGGAGAGGCTCAGAGGGCATACGATGCGTTGTATGCCCTCCGGCGACGCCCGGGCCGGGGGCGGCGTAGAGCGGGCGCGTCTACCGCAGCCTCACGCTCTCTTTCCGCCGCCTCCTTCTGCGAGATCACTGTCTCGCAGAATGCGAGCATCGCTCGCCAGACCTCCTTCGACGCCGTCATCTGCCGCAAGAGTTGCGGCAGGTCGAGGTCCTGTGCGACAGTGACGAGGACGGAGCGCTCATTGGCCCAGGCAGGGCAATGCTGAAGCGTAAAATCACTGCCAGGCTACCGTAAGTTGATCAACTTACTGCGTTCTTACTAAATCCATTGCGTTAAATAATACATTTCAACTACCGTTTGTTATATTCCGTAAGTTAATCAACTACCTAGGAAATTGATTAACTTACGATTCTTGCTATTTTCCGGTGACAGTTATACGGCCACCAGCCGGTTGCCAGAGCCTTGTTTGTTATTCTGCAGGATGCACTACGGGCAAGTGAGGATGACTTGAAGCGAAAAGATGATAGTTGGTTCCCGCTTACATTAATTGAGGTTATGCATTACAAACATACACACCAAGATACAAATCTTTCCTCTATAATAATATTTTTTTTAAATAGTGGCTTGACATAATGGCTTCCCTACGCCTGATGGAAAGCGAAAGAGAAGCCCAAGTCGCTGTGACAACGGGCAAGTAACTGGTCAGTTACCTGTCAGTTGCCACCGCCATGCCGGCCCAACCCTAACCCCCCACGAGCTCCGGAAACCCTACTCACCGGCAGAAACACGACCCAGAGGTCATTTGACTGCGGTATTCTATAGGATGGAGGTCCTTCCCCGGACGGGCGGCTCAATTCGAGCGAAGATTCGCTATGCCCTACTTCTCTTAAATATTAGTGTAGTTAGGTGTCATCGACACCTAAACATACTAACAATACCTTACCATGTAACCACAACTTGACAGTTACTTAATCAAGTACGTAAGTGTTTAACGAGGCTCCAAAACATTGTGTCCAGCCATATGGGCCCGGATGGCAGTGATTTAAGGATATTGCCGCGGCGCCTGCGCGGAGGAAGGAACTCTTACTGGTCCTCACCGTTAGCACAGTGAAATTAGGGACAGTGAGGAAAGTGTCATTAAAATTTAAGAGTCAGCTTTCAGACATAATTCAATATTCAAATTGAGATGTCACAGACCGCAAGTATTAATGAAAAAAATACTCTTTTCTAATGGAATTTCAGTCACATACATTCGGAATTCCGATGCGGAATTCCTAATTGAAATTCACGTTATAAAAATGCTCTACTTACATATAAAATGCTGGAGCGCTTCGTATGCAAGTAGAGCATTTTTGTTACGAACTTACATTTCAATTCTGATTCCGATTTTAATTAATTCTAAATGACTACGATGATGGCCAGGCCGGCCTTGTCATCATCACCGGACTGTTGGGGGAGCGGAAGTCTCTCACCGATGCAGAATGCGGGTATAAGGGCTACGTTTGCCGAGTTGCAGTCTCCACTCTAGCACTCGTTTACCCCAACGGTTATCGGTTCTGCAGTTGATGTGGCCAGCCCACTGCCAATTCATCAATCCGATGAGCTGTCCGATGTCTGTGACTTTGGTTCTCTGTCGGATTGCATCATTTCGGATCCGATCCCGCAGCGAGACGCCAAGCATAGCCCTTTCGTAGCTCGCTGAGCAACTATTAGCTTGTGGACCAGACGTACCGTAAGCGTCCACGTTTCGGCTCCGTACATCTTGACGGGTAGGACGCACCGGTTCAAGACTTTCGTCTTTAAGCACTGTGCTATCGACGATGAGAAGACTCGACGCAGTTCCCCAAACGCTGCTCAGCCTAGCCGAATTATCTATCGTTAGCAAGAAGTGTTAGTCTTTCCAAACAGCTACGACTTGGGAAGCTTCAAGATACGAGCGTATTCTTCACATTTAAAACGCCAGCAGCGACCCTAAACTCGATTAGAGTTGCAGGTGTCCATGGGCGGTGTCGACTGCTTACCATCAGGCATCAAAAAAAAAACAAACGACTAACTTTTTATTCACGACCATTGACCACAGATATCGTACAAAGTAAGACATAGTGAGACACAAACTTATTATTTTAACAGTTTGGTCATACTGTCACTATCCAGACTGTGTAGTTAGCAACTCGTTCGGGAGTTTATAGCGTACACTGCTGGCCATTAGCGCCGGCTACAGCTATAGCGCACTTATTAAACATGATGCTCATTTTACGACTGTGTAAAACAAAATAATACCTCATGTTCCCTATTGTGTTACGGTATAAGGTAATAAGTAGGGATGGTAAGGTAGCGGCCTATCATCTTTTCGCTCCAAACCAACCTCACTTGCCCGTTGTGCATCCTGCCGAATAACAAACGAGGCGGAGCGAGAAGCTATGCCTATAGTCACGCTGCTGCCCGTCATCGGCCTGTGGTATTTAGCTACGCCTTCAATTGTGATGGTTATACCGCCACCAGTCGGTTGCCAGCGCCTCGTTTGTTATTCGGCAGGATGCACCACGTGTAGGTGAGGTTGGCTTGAAGCGAAAAGATGACGGGTCGCTCCCTTACATCCCAATAATCCAACAGTTTTTACTTAAATCAGATAACTCTACGCTCAGATTCTCATCACGATACAAAAGGCGGAACTAATGACCCACAACTAATTGTGAATTGAAGTTAGCGGTCGGGTTAGGTATTATTATAATATTTGAAAAAAGTGTACCCATAGAATTGGCATGACTGGCAATCGTGAAAATTCTTTTTCGATCATCCGTTGGACATAGGTCTCTCTACTTGTACCTATGTGTGGTTTTCGGGCTTCGATTTGAGTTGCGGGTGTCCATGGGCGGTGTCGACTGCTTACCATCAGGCATCACATTTGCTCCTCTGCCGCCTCTTGCATAAAAAAAGAGAATAGGATTACCCCATTTCATCCCGTGGGTGTCGTAGAAGACGACTAAGGGAATATCGGGAAAAGGGGAAGCAGCGTTTACCTGGGTACAAATAAAACCAACTGCGGTCACCAACTCGCCTTTTTTTGTAGTAGTTAGACATAATGGCTTCCCTACGCCTGATGGAAAGCGAAAGAGAAGCCCAAGTTGCTGTGACAACCGACAAGTAACTGGTCAGTTACCTGTCAGTTGCCATCGCCATGCCGGCCAACCTACCACGAGCTCCGGTAACTCTACTCACCGACAGAAACACGACCCGGTGGTCATTTGACTGCGGTATTCTACAGGGTGGTCCTTCTCGGACGGGCAGCTCAATTCGAGCGAAGATTCGCTATGCCCTACCTCTCATCCTGCCAAGCGTAGTGACTATGGCAAGACCCTCGAATGACAAAACTGTCATTTGGGAAGGCATAAGACTTTACATGGACTGGACATAAGTCTAGTGGACGTCTGCAGGACAATATGGTTACAACTAGCTTTTAACTAGAGTCCGACCGAAACTGGTTTTCCGGCCGAAACCGAAACCGAATGTTCGGCCGCCGCTTTAGTTTCGGCCGAAACCGAAACCGAAACTCACGTGGACAAAAATAAAATGCCTTAAAATACTTAAATGTAGTGCATTTTACTCAATATTCTGCATTAATTTGGACATAAAATGGAATCACAGTAGGTACATAAAGTTTTTTGTTAGATATCATTTATTTAATACAATATAAAATTTATCCGCTAACCTAGTTCACCTTTAGACTTCAGTGAACTAATAAAACTACAAATACCGCTAATAGTATGGGTTTAATTATGAGGTTGTCTCAGTTTACACCGCCCGGTAGCCATGGGGTCCTATTCTCATGAATCAGTGTCGGACGCGGGGCGAGCCGGCCGACATGCGATTCCGATTTATCTAGTGCTCAACGACTCCCCTTAACAGGTAATTTCTTCCTGCATTAAGCCTGGACGTTGTGGTCTAAGTGATGAAAATGGGGAGAGTTATAATATACAGAACACTACTCGCTACGTAATCTTTAATATCTTCTTCTTCTAAACTTATAATTATAAATCTGTAGAGAAGTCAATTCCGTACATGAAATATATTTTTAAAAAACTATCAGGGGTGATTAGTGATCGATACTGATGCCAAAAATGCAATCAGTAAAATTTTTGTCTGTCTAAGAATAAGAAAATTTTATCTGTATGTTCGCTATAGAAATACTACTGGACGGATTTTAACGAAACTTAGTACGATAATTTTTCATACTCCTGAGCAGGTTAAAGTATACTT
>CM062102.1:1917324-2023220 GCA_031163375.1 Conogethes punctiferalis
AGGGCCTCTGGCAACCAAATGGTAGCAGTATAATCATCATAATTAAAGGCCGTGTCGGGCAGCGTCACCAGAGCGAAAAGCTACGCCCTGCGATCGCCTACACACTGCCCAGAGCGTGGCGATTTAGTGGGTAAAGATGTATGCCCTATGTGGCGGACAACTTGTAATGAAGGTCACTCAAAAATGTAGGACTTATCATGGTAAAGCAGGACGGTTTGGCAGCCCTACCTAAGTGCCATTCGAACGACCTTTGCCGGACTAAAAAATTAAGTGAGCAAACTAGTCACTTAATTTAAGTATTAGAAGTAGCTATGTATCTTAATCTTAACTATAATTTTATTAAAGCTGAAGAGTTTGTTTGTTTGTTTGAACGCGCTAATCTCAGGAACTACTGGTCCGAATTGAAAAATTCTTTTTGTGTTGAATAGACCATTTATCGAGGAAGGCTTTAGGTTATATAACATCACGCTGCAACTATTAGGAGCGAAGTAATAATGGAATATGTAAATAAACGGGGAAAAAATAACTATGTGACGCGGACGAAAGTCGCGAGCACAGCTAGTTGATAAATAAAGTACTCGGCAAGAGGTTAACAATTGGAATTTTTATTATTCAGTTGTAAAAAGAACTTTTGCATGAAATCTCTGATTGAAATGTGGTCGTGAAGGTTTTTTCGATCCGATGAGCGTAATGAGGTCAAATCGCCCTAGATGCCATATCATCATCATCAATAGAAACTCTGTTAGTGTGTTAAGTAAGTGCATCAGTCAGCTGTTTAATATGTTTTCGCTATCCGTACTATTCGTTTGTTTTTTTTTTAAGATACATGGTTGTTTTTTAAAATAAAGAAAGAAAACAATTAGGTATGTTAGTATATTGGTGAAGTGCACGCACATTACATGGAATTGGCTTTACATAATTTTAATTACACGCTAAATTATTGCCAATAAATTAGAAATTGCGATGAAGTTTGTATCCATTAACCAAAGAAGAAATATCGCACTGAACGCATTTTTTGACATTTTTTATAGAGTCTGTAATGAGCTGACATTAAGGGCATGTTATGCACAATGAAAATGCAATAAAATAATCATCGAGGCTGAACGGACATAACGTATGTTTAAATTTGTTTTTTTCAACAAACTTTTTTGGCACACTTACCCTTTAGCTAGTTTCTGCTTAGCTCAATGGTTGACTGGTAAGTCCGCCTTTTGTACACTACTTTACTGTTCAATAAAGATTAAATAAATAATAACGTTTCTTTGAAAATTCCTATGAAATTTCCCATGACACGAAAGGCAAAGCAATAAAGTAGGTGCGTTGAGCGATTGTATGCAGGAAGCGGCATAGCTCGCGAGCCACATACCGACCCCATCGATTGGGCCTGAAATATGGACGATCGGCACCTACACCGATATAAATTATTTATCCTAAGGGTTTGACCACACCTTCTATGGAACCACACGAGCGGGCATGTGTTGCCAATGATCCTTTTTTTATTCGTATAGGTTTGCCCGTCCTGTTTCCGGATATTAGGAGAAATTAGCGAACATTAGGAGAGGCCTATGTCCAGCAGTGGACTGACACGGGCTGTTGATGATGTTTCCGGAATAGGACCACCCTATCTCATCCCATGAGTGTCGTAAGAGACGAACTAACGGGCACCAGAGTTCACCTGGGAACAAATAAAACCTAAGGAAGAGATCGCTTATAGCGATAAGGCCGCCTATCTTAACTAATATGTATTATAAAGCTGAAGAGTTGTTTGTTTGTTTGACGCACTAATTCAGGAACTACTGGCCCCGAATTGAAAAATTCTTTTTGTGTTGAATAGACCATTTATCGAGGTAGGCTTTAGGCTATATAACATCACGCTGCAACTATTAGGAGCGAAGAAATTATGGAAAATGTAAAAAAAACGGGGAAATAATCACTATTCCACGTGGTCGAAGTCGCGAGCACAGCTAGTACATTATACAAGAAATGTCTACTATACTTAGTTTTTTATCAAGTGTATGGAATGCAATAAAGAATAAAATAAATAGATAAAATAAACCTTCTGCCCGATTTCAATAATGGCCATACAAGGGCCAGTAATTTGCGAATATGTATTTCACATTCAAATATTTCCAAAATACTAGGTTGTAATCTTACTTTAATAACAAAATTAAAATTATATTTCGGCGGTTGTTCCGGATGGGGTTCGAACACACGACTCATTTCGTGAGCCAGCGGGCCAGGCTCATTTCATAGTCGTACTTAAAAAACTCAAACCAATATAGCACAGTACAACTCTACCCTCGGCCTTACAAAGCGTGGGTGTGACACAGCCCGGAATCGAACAGACTACCCACAGCTGATTTAGTGGAACAAGACTCCGGAGCAAAATATAAATCTCCTTGCGTCTATCTAGCAGATAGATAGATACTGTCTTCTGTCTGTTGCGAGGAAATTGAAATGGTATCAGAGAGATTACATGGTAATAACTGATACAATGTAATGTTACAATGTTATTGGTAAGTAACATTGTTTTGGTCACGTTGTACGAACAAAACATTGTTTATAGCTTGTCACAGTAAGAGGCAATAATATGTAGCAACTTTGTCACAATGAAATCTTCTATACTTATAATAAACTAGCTGCTGCCCGCGGCTTTGCCCGCGTGAATATTTGTATAAAACATAGCCTATATGTTATTCCAATGTATAAGCTATATTACTGTAAAGTTTCATTAAAATCCGTTCAGTAATTAATGCGTGAAAGAGGAACAAACATCCATCCATCTATCCATCTAAACAAACTTTCGCATTTATAATATTAGTAGGATCTGTAGAAAGGTCAATTCTGTACATTAAATATTTTTTCAAAATAACTATCGGGGGGTGATAAGTAATCGATACTGATGCCAAAAATGCAATCAGTAAAATTTTTGTCTGTCTGTCTGTATGTTCGCTATAGAAAAAAAAACTACTGGACGGATTTTAACGAAACTTGGTACGATTATTCTTCATACTCCTGGGCAGGTTATAGTATACTTTTCATCACGCTACAATCAATAGGAGCAGAGCAGTGACGGGAAGCGTTGAGAAAACGGGAGAATTTTTTATCTGCATGTTTGATCGCGCATCACGCAAAAACTACTGCATGGAATCTAATGCAGTTTTCACCAATGTATTGCTAGAGGTCTAACTTAAAATTTAGGTTTACCATTTTATGGATGTCCGTTATTTTTGAAATCTGATAACCAAGCCCACGCTGTGCACACATATACCAAATTTAGAACTAAATATGCTAATATGGCAACACTGGAGCTTACAGCGCCTCTACCGTGTAGTCAATCAAACAAGTCCACGATATGATCGATTAAGATTGATCGTTTCATGAAATAGCACTGCGTGACTACGTCTAGCTGGCCCTATCGTCAAACGATTTCTTATTATTGATCTGGCTTAGGCACATCATGATATGGCCAATGGACAGTGAACATTTCATGAAATGGGCAATTATTAAGAGTTTGTCAGGCTCGGTGCCTCATTTGGTAGTGCCCTCTGCCTTCTGAGCCAAGGGTTGTGGGTTCAATCTCCGCACAGTACAAACATTTGTGTGCATGAACATGTCTGTTTGTATTGGTCTGGGTGTTTTCTATATATAAAATGTATTTATTTACAAAAAAAAAGTTATTTATGTAAGTTTATCAGTTGTCTAGTACCCATAGTACAAGCTTCGGCTTAGTTTGGGGCTAGGTGGCGCTGTGTGGCCCAGCGTGGCATGTCTTGGGTTATTTAATTATTTATTATTTATTTAGTTGAGCTGCCCGTCCGGGGAATTACCTCCACCCTATTACCGCAGCCAAATGACCTCCGGGTCGTGTTTCTGCCGGTGAGTAGGGTTTCCGGAGCTCGTGAGGGTTAGTGTTGGGCTGGCATGGCGGTGGCAGCTGACAGGCTACTGATCAGTTTCTTTAGATTCTCTTTTGCTTTCCATCAGGCGTAGGGAAGCCATTATGTCGAGCTATTATAAAAAAAAAGTATTGCCTATTGTCATACAAATTAGATATTCTACGTTTACCACTTAACAGTCGACTTCTCGGAACATAGCAGTACAGTTCGCGTCTAAAGCACTCAGGATGACAACCTTTGTCCCGCAGGATCATAAATATACACCGAGAGGCGTGGATAAATGGCCTTAGGGACTTGTTCTAGCGATTCTTTGCCAATCGTTGTCTCTTTAATGATTATGTGTTAGGTGGCCTTTACATGGTCAAGACATGCCACGCTGGGCCACACATCGTCATCTATAATGAAAACTAGTGCCAGACTAATTAGTTATCTAGTAAATCTAAACTATCTCTAGTCCTCTCTTCAATTGCGGTACCCTTTCAGGGTCTATAATGATCCAACTTACCTATAACATCTTGTAATATTTATGTACCTACTTAAAGATGCAATAAATGATTGAGTATTGAGTATCTAGTTAGAACAGAAAATGAGAACACTTAAGATGTACTATGACAGCGCGTATATTCAAAAAGTAAAAACGGAAAACCGATACAGTGACATCTGTCATTTTATGGGCGCGTTCATATATTCAACAATCTAGCCCCAAACTAAGCCGAAGCTTGTACTATGGGTACTAAATAACTGATAAACTTACTTAGATAGTTTATTTTTGGAAATAAATAGGTACATATTATAACATAGAAAACACCCAGACCAATACAGACAGACACGTTATGCACACAAATGTTTGTTCTGTTCGAGGATCAAACCCAAGGAAACAAAGTCGCTTTTGTTTTCTGCCTGTCCCTATGTAGGTAAGGTAGGTACCAATACTACTACTAAATTTAAGAGCTTTGCTCTTGTCGGTGGAGCAACTTCCACTCCTCCCTGGACTCTGCCAGCAGCGCCTTCAACTCCTTGTACGTCATGACATTAACTTTCTCCTTTAGCTAAACGTACCAATGCATAAGCATTAATTATTCGAGCATTAATTAAGAATTTAAGATATGAATCTTTAAAACTATGCAAACGGATTTTGATGCGTTTTTAATAGATAGAAGGATTCAAGAAAAAGGTTTATGTGAATAAATGCATATTATATAGCATTACACCCATGCAAAGCCGGGACGGCTAGTTTATTTTTAAAATCTGTCAGTGTAAAGAGGCTTCGAACGGCAAGGCCCATTTCGATGGGACTTTTACGAGGATCGTAAAGGTGGCAAACGCATTGTCTATATGGGGCCGTTAATGTCACCAGCGCTGAGGCACGTACGTCCCGGCGGCATTATGCGCGGACGGTAAAACGGTTTCATTAGGTACTGGGGTTCGATTCCCGGTTTTGGTATAGATAGACATTCTTTACAGCATACTTTACAATATTAATAATAAATAACCACAGACATGTCACGCTGGTATGTGGGGCGGATAAAGGTTTTAGCAATAATAGGGACAATCGAACATAGATAATCCAAGACATGCCACGCTGGGCCACACAGCGCCACCTAGCCCCAAACTAAGCCGAAGCTTGTACTGTGGGTAATAGACAACTGATAGACTTACTTAGATACTTTTTTTTTTGTAAATAAATACTTATTATACATAGAAAACACCCAGACCAATACAAACAGACATGTTTATGAACACAAATGTTTGTACTGTGCGGGAATCGAACCCACGACCCTTTGGCTCAGAGGGCAGAGGTCACTACCAAATGAGCCATCGAACCAGTCAATATACGAATAACGTTAATTTACACGCAAAATAATTATCGATAACGCTACCGTAACGTCATAAAAGTGATTTATTAATTCACGTTAACCCTAAACGTTACAAGATGTACCGTTAATATCGATAAAAATAATTAGGTGCACACCTCGTCTCGATTTGGCGATCATTTATCATTCGATATTCCGTTCTTGTTTCGTTTATCGATAACGAGTTGTTCGAAAAGGATGTTTGCATCTTTCTTTTGTTTTTTTCTCACGGTGTTAAGCGTCATTGTCAGTTGGTTATAAAAGTTTATTTGTGAGTCCTTATGTACGTTTTTTAAGTAAGTAATAATTTTGTTTTCTCTTTTTTGCTCTAAAATTTTAGTTGCCGATATTTAAATGTTTCTTATTTAAAACCGAACTAAGACAATTTTTACTATCAAAATGTTTTTATCCCATAGATTAATAATAGGGAATATGCATGAAAAATAGATTTATGTATTTACTAATTTATCGTAAAATAGAAAAAAAATATATTACGAACAGTGAAAACAAAATCAAAATTGGCTGAAAAATGGGCGAGATACAGTCGTTGAAAGCAAATATATCCGTCTCTCACGCGAAACAGATTTTTCTATGGAGTTTGTATGGCGCGCACGGTACGTGACGTCATCCGCCACGTCGGATCTCTCTGTCTAAGCAATAACTTTAACGCTTTATAACTCGCTTAATAGAAAAGATAGTTTAAAAATTCTTCGATATTTATGTATCTGCAAGATAAAAGAGCTCAATAAATCCATAAAAAAAAGTCATGCATATTCCCTATTATCAGGTAATATAAACTGACAATAATATAGGCATTAAGCTGTGATATACCTAACGATCATCACAGATGATATTTAGTAAATAACTCCTAGTAAGTACAATGCCCGAAATTTGCAACGGAGTTCCAAAGAACTATAATATTATTATGATTTTTTAATACCCAAAAGTATGTATATAGTTTTAACATTTTAATGTCCATCTTCTTTTAAAAATGGTTTCAGTCTTATTCCAGTCGCTATAATTAATGAACACCAGCAATAATTGCTTTATAATGCACAAAAATATAATCCAGAGAGCTTTAGTACAGTATGTGGCAGTTAAAATCCAATTTAGGTGTAGATCGTAATTAGTACTCAAATTAAGGCTAGTCTATTTATGGTAGCACGACCAATGAGCAGGTTTCACATTTTTTATTAAAAAGATGCTCCTTACTTAGTCGGTAGCCTGTTTTTCTACTTCATTTGTCTAGACAAAGTCAAATGATCTTTATTTCTATATAGGTTTAAAAAACTAGTATGAATCGTCAAATTTATTACCGGTTTGGAATGCAGCTATACCGGCAAAAATGAAGTAAAAAAGACAGGCGCAATGGGTTTGTTCTATTGTGCCTGTCGACTTAACTTTTGGACCTCACAACCGCTTACCATCACGTGGAGTGAGGTTATCCTGAAAGCTCTTCTTATAAAAAAATAAATTAATATGAGATCACATTGCTGCGATCTCAAAGTAAATAGCTTAAGCACTTGTGTTATGGGTATCAGAATAAGAAGCCACAAATATGTACTTAAATAGTGTTTGGAGGACTTGCGTGTAGACGGCCAGGGGAGGGTTTTATTCGGTTCCCGGCGTGATGAGCCAGAAAATATCGGTTAATAAAAAATATTTTATAACGTTTAGACGTGTAATGGCGAAATACAAATTCGAATGCACTGAAGTTAACAACTGTCAAAAAGGTTGCGACGGGGGGCGGCTCGCGGCAACTTCACAGTGGCGCGCATCTCCTCGCCGCGTCAATAGATGGCGTTGAACATCCCGGGCGCCTTGGAAGAATCATCTTTCAAAATTCAATCGTCTACTTTGTCGTCTGCTTCCACTCGTAGGGGGCAGATCTTGGAGCACGCCGTGGCACGTTGCCCGTAGCTGTACGAATCTCAGCAACCCTGGACACGCCGTCGGCTCCAGGGAATACACGAAGAATACGGCCCATTCTCCAACGTAGTGGGGGAAGATTTTCTTCTTTTATTAGGACAAGAGTATTGGGTGCTATGTCGTCGCTGCTGTGCTGCCATTTCGTCCGTCTCTGGAGTTCTGACACGTACTCCTTAGACCACCTCTCCCAGAAATGCTGCCATAGCTGCTCCACACGGTGTTAACGGTCGAGGCGCGCAGTCGCCACCTCGGTGATATTCTCGCAGGGGGGCGCAGTCAGCGATCGGCCAATAAGGAAGTGGGCTGGTGTCAAGGGAAGGTAATCTGGATCAGAAGATAGAGGGGACATGGGTCGGGAATTTAGGACTGCTTAAATTTGCGCTAATGCCGTGGTAAACTCCTTGTATGTCAACCTCGCGTTCCCGACAACACGCCTAAGATGATACTTGCAAGACTTTACTCCAGCTTCCCACAGACCCCCAAAGTGAGGAGCATACGGAGGAATGAAACTAAAACGGATACTGTTATTACCAGCAAAATCTACGATTTTATCAGATTCTTTAAAAAAATTACCAATTTCTTTTTCTGCACCCACAAAGTTTTTCCCATTATCAGAAAATATTTGAGCGGGCTTGCCGCGTCGTGAAATGAAACGCTTTAAAGCTAACAAATAATCTTGTGTCGATAAACCACTGACCAACTCCAAGTGTAATGCTCTGGCGGCGAAACAAATAAATAAACAAATGTAACCTTTCATTAATTGAGCGCCTCTGCCCTTTCGGTTCAATACAGGTCCAGCGTAATCAACGCCGCATCGCATGAAAGGAAAACCTGCTTTCAGACGTTCGGTTTGGATGGTAAGTTGCCCATAAGGGGTGTTAAGATTTTTCCTTTCAAACGAGTGCACGTGACGCAGCTGTGAACTACACGTCTGGCTAGGTCCCGAGCCCCCAGCGCCCACCACCTCTCACGTAAGGTAGCAACCAGGAGCTGAGGCCCAGCATGGAGCTATCGTTTATGTTCGTAGGTAAACAAAAGCATTGTCAATCTGTGTCTACCACTCAAAAGTACGGGGTGTTTCTTATCGTAGCTAAAATCAGTGTTACATAATCTACCACCGACTCGTATTATATTATTTTTATCTAAGAAAATATTTAAACATGCTATTTTGTTTACGCCTTTTACTATTTTTATAATTCACGAAAGGACATGATTGGCGTGGCGCGCATATTAGTAAACTGCAGCGGACGCGTCCGACTCGGCAACTGATAAGGAACCGGTTCCTATTCGCCGATCTTTTTTGCACGCATTCCTGAGCCTACCGTTGTGTATTATATGATTCTAAGTACGTAGGTGTAGGTAGGTGTCTATCGTATACGCATTAGCCTACTGTACGAAGAATATTTGTTGAAATTAAGTACCTATAATAACGCGTGGTTTGTATCTGATGTACAAATGAGATTAATTAAATGATTTCGATTTTAAATATATGCGTATAATAGATATGTCGAATTATGATATGTAGGCCCGTATAGGCTTGGTAGCCACGGCCATCGAATTATGGAATATAGACCCGTATAGACTTACTAGCCACGGCCATCGCATTATGAAATGTAGGCCCGTATAGACTTAGTAGCCACGGCCATCGAATATAACGCATTACTTGATTAGTGCTGCTGCACTCACGCAACACTCCATAGTGAAGTGAATAAATGACTAAACGATTTTAATATTAGTCATCGACCTGCAAATGTGCAGGATAAAAACGCTACCTCAAATGACAGTTGTGATTTGGAGTGATTTGCCATAGTCACCAGGCTTGGCAGGTGGGTTGGTGCCCTGGTGACCGCAGTAGGTGTTATTTGTGCCTAGGTAAACGCTGCTGCCCGTTACCTGATATTCCCTTAGTCGACTTCTACGACACCCATGGGACGAGATGGGGTGGTCCTATTCTAAATCCGGAACCACACGGACTCACGGATTGTATATCGTTTAACGACCCTTTCGAAAGAGTATCTGCGATAGCGTCGAATACAACCCTTAACTTTGTTGTCAAACTATCCTCGATTAAACAAAAATAAACCCCATGATGAGGCAAAAATAATGTGCCTTACTGAATGTCATCTATATTGTGGTCAACTAAACGCGTCATGTGATGTGACCTAAGTCTTCATATCCTTGTATGAATTCTGAATATAATTTTATTGTGGCATACGATCTAATTTACGTTCCAAAGACAAAAACGATATAAGGCTAACGTGTACGAATCGCCTAAAGACTCGGCCGATTCTCGTATGGTATGCGCACGGAAAACCTACCGTGTTCATCACGCTCTGTAGTTTTAGTAAATAAATTTTTACAAATACGCTGGTCATTGCTTAGAAGATCCGATGACGATTCTATTTCTTCTAACTCCCAGAATTTATTTAAGTGAGAATCAATTTGGACAAGGTTGCAATGAACTCGACCTGAATTCGACGAATAATTACGAGTATTATTATAGATAGGTCCGGATATAATCCAGCCAATCTTAGTGTCATGGAGAAAAGGTCCTGACTTGAGACGAATTTTATCTACGTTTAATAAATCCCAGAATATGTCCGCGCCTATTAATAAATCGATTTCTGACGGGACATAATACGTGGGATCGGCAAGTTGAATATGATTAGGTATACGTATAGAAGTATTATCAACGTGTATCGAAGGTAAGTTCGAAGTAATACTTTCCAATACCAAACATTTCAACGTCGCATTAAAATCGCTTACTTTTGAACGCATATATAAATTACATACATGGGTAGACTGCGACATCGCTTGACCTACCCCACATACTCGCATAGTGGACTGTATAATAGGTAATGATAAACGTTTTTGCGCTTTCTCCGTAATTAAACAATTTTGACTACCGCTGTCTAGTAACGCGCGCACAGTGTGATAGGTATTATTGCAATCAGCTATTTCTACTAACGCCGTAGATAATAAAACTGGCTGTGAGTTCACCGAGCTAGATGTACATGTAACGCTACTGTCGCGATTGTACTCGCTCCCGACTGAATCAGCTGACTTATTTGTACTGACGTTTTGTGAAACGGATAAATGTGATAACGTTTGGTTATTAGCTATAAGTTGCGCCCGAGCATTAGAACAATAATTACGTTTATCTTCTATATGAAGCAATGTGTTATGTTTACGCTGACACAACCTACAAGGCTTAAAAACACAATCAGCTGATGTGTGTGTATCTGAACGCATGCAATTGTGACACAAATGTTTATCCTTCACTAAGTTTATTCTATCCTGAACAGACAAATTAAGAAACTTGCAACACGAGTAAAGATGATGTTGTCCAGCGCACAAATAACAGACGTTGTCATTGTTATTTTGAACCCCAGAATTTTTATTGATGCGGGTGGAAACATAACTATGTGTATGTTGCGAATTAACATTCCTTTTGTGTTCGTGACTTGATTGCCTGTGCTCAATATTCCTAGATTGCGTAGGGCTACTTTTACTAAAACTAGGTTTAATCATATCTCGAGGCCATACAGCGCGCCTCAGAGGGGGCGGGGGCAGTGGTCCGCCGGATCCGCGCCTTGGGCCTCAAAGTGGCCCTAGAGAAGACCGAGGCCATATGTTTCCATGGGCCTCGGCGCGCGCCTCCCACCGACTCTGTCGTGATGGTAGAAGGCGCGCGGATTCCCGTCGGCACAATCCTGAAATATTTGGGATTGTGGCTCGACGGGCGGTGGACGTTTAGGGGCCACTTCGAAAAGCTGTGGCCCAAGTTGGCGGGGACAGCGGGCGCATTAAGCGGACTGCTGCCCAATGTGGGGGGGCCCTCTGCAGCGTGCCGGCGGCTCTACCTAGGCGTCCTCAGATCGATGGCCCTTTATGGGTCGCCGGTCTGGGCTGGCGCCATTACGGTGGAGACTTCCCGCGCGCTGTGGAGGGCCCAACGCCCCCTGGCGTTGAGGGCCATCCGCGGATATAGAACTATATCCGCGGATGCCGCCACTGCGATTGCCGGGTCCCTTCCGTGGGACCTGGACGCTGCCGTACTCGCCGCAGTCTACCTGTGGCGAGCCGAGCAGCGGTCGCGGGGCCTCCGGCCAGCGCCCGCCGAAGTCGGAGCGCAGAAAGAGGCCGTTGAGGCGGAGGCGCTCACAGTATGGCGTGAGCGCCTCGAGGCTGCCCCGTGGGGGCGCCGCACCACTCAGGCCATTGGCCCCATCTTGGAAGAGTGGATGCGGCGCCCCCACGGGGGTGGTGACGTACCGGCTGACCCAGGTCCTCACGGGACATGGATGTTTCGGCCGGTACTTATGGAGGATCAGGCGAGAGCCTGATCCTCTATGCCGTCACTGCGACAGTGGCTCGGAGGACACGGCAGAGCATACGCTTCAGCATTGCCCTGCCTGGGCCAATGAGCGCTCCGTCCTCGTCACTGTCGCACAGGACCTCGACCTGCCGCAACTCTTGCGGCAGATGACGGCGTCGAAGGAGGTCTGGCGAGCGATGCTCGCATTCTGCGAGACTGTGATCTCGCAGAAGGAGGCGGCGGAAAGAGAGCGTGAGGCTGCGGTAGACGCGCCCGCTCTACGCCGCCCCCGGCCCGGGCGTCGCCGGAGGGCATACAACGCATCGTATGCCCTCTGAGCCTCTCCTTCGTGCCCCGAGTGGTGAGTGCGGGGGCGCGATCCACTCATAGGGGCGTAACGGTGTGGTGGGTGCAGCCACACCGTTGCACGAGGTCCGCCCGGGGAGCACTCTACTGCTCCCCGGATCCGGGGGCAGGGGTATTTGCCCTCTCCGGACCAGGAGTGCCGGCCGCTTATCATCTGCGGCTGGCCAGGGCAGGCAGGGATATGGCCGTATGCTTCGGCGCTACCCGTGTCCCTGCAACTTGCTGCCCACTGGCGACACAGGGGGGTTTAGTGGGTATGCCCTCCCTTTTGGGAGGTGTGAGTCCCACACACCATGCCGCCTCCCCCCGGAGACGGCATGAAGGTGCCTAATGCATTCCCCTCTTAAAAAAAAAAAAAAAAAAAAAAAAGGTTTAATCATATCTAACATGTCAGCACGATTTCTTAAGAAAGTTAAAAGGTCCTGTAACTTAATCACACCACAGTTAACCTTGGAATTAGATAAAAGAGTACCCTTATGACTTTCCCATTCGCGTTCGGTAGATGCATCTAGTTTAGTAGTAATCAAATAAATAACGATCGTGTCCCACGCATCTGTAGGTTCGTGTAAGGACTTGAGCGCGCGTAGGTTACGTAACACTGTATCTATAATTTTCCTAATCTGTAACGGTGATTCTTTATTGACTGCAAGAATAGTAAACAACGATTTAATATGATTTTGTACCAATAACCGATTATTGTGGAATCTATTTTCGAGTAACTCCCACGCATGAATGTAATTAGGAGCGGTAAACTCTAATGCACTAATTACTTCAAGGGCAGAGCCGGCAAGAGACGATCTCAAATAATGAAACTTTTGAATACAATTTAAATTTTTACGCTCATGAATCATGGTTACATACGAGTTTCTAAATTCCAACCACTGATCGAGTGAACCATCAAAGGCAGGCAACTTTATTTCAGGTAGCTTCATCGAGACAAGACTATCTTCTGAAGGTTTTTGTGAATAATTACAATCACTTAAATTAGAATTTAGTAAACTTTTAGCTGCAGATGAAATAGAATAATACTGAGACTCAAATGTTTCCCGATATTCAAATTGGGAGGTAGATTCTTCTTCATCTACTAAATTCTCAATTTTACACTGAATTTCATCAAAATTTTGAAATAACACTGCGTTAGCCTCTAATCTCATTTCTAATTCGATTCTACCGTTATCACTTATCTTTGTTTTTTCCAACTTGTTGAAATATTTTTCGAACATTGTTAATCTGCCCTTAATTGATCCTCGCTGTCTTTTTAGATCAGCGAGATCTTCGTTTATAGTTTCATCCTTGCCGCAACTACTCATCTTCAGAAAACTATTAGAAAGCAGGAGTAAAAGTACTTACAGTTTTTTACAGCAAAATGGCGATCCTCGTCTTAGTTACGACCGTTATAATTTCGCCACTCGTAACACCAGGACAATTAAGTAGATAACGATGCACACTGTAATTTAACACAACACACGGTATTAGCGCAAATTCAACGTGAAAAAAGGATAAATTACGATGGATGACCTGACCGCTTAACTCCACAATGGCTCCCGATTCGACGTATTTTTCGCTGTTTCTTCGTTTATCCGGCACGATGGACCAAAATGTTTGGAGGACTTGCGTGTAGACGGCCAGGGGAGGGTTTTATTCGGTTCCCGGCGTGATGAGCCAGAAAATATCGGTTAATAAAAAATATTTTATAACGTTTAGACGTGTAATGGCGAAATACAAATTCGAATGCACTGAAGTTAACAACTGTCAAAAAGGTCGCGACGGGGGGCGGCTCGCGGCGACTTCACGGTGGCGCGCATCTCCTCGCCGCGTCAATAGATGGCGTTGAACAAATAGAAATATGAACACCCGAACACGGAACATCACAAGAATCATCACAAGAATCATCACAAGAATGTTTGTGCCGAACCTAAGACATTTGATTCAAAAATTATTTTTTAAAAAAAAATTAAACCGACTTCGAAAAAAACACAAACGACCAAAACTAAAAAGCGATAAATAACGTAAGTAATTCCATCCTTAATACATAATTATTTAAATATTACAACTATCACTTATTTTTGAAGTCGGTGCCAGCCTCTCGGTACCTAACGTAGACTGTTGTTGTATGACGCGCGCGGCCGGCAAACACGACAATATACATTTATTTGTTTGGCACCGACTTCAAAAATAAGTGATAATTGTAATATTTAAATAATTATGTATTAAGGATGGAATTACTTACGTTATTTATCGCTTTTTAGTATTGGTCGTTTGTGTTTTTTTCGAAGTCGGTTTAATTTTTTTTTAAAATATAATTTTATTTCTCTATTTTTAGTTGCGTTAATGTACTGTGAACTTGAATAAATGCTTATTAATGTCCTTAAGAGTTTTACTTAGGAATGAAAAAATTTGCTTTAAGTCAAGTGAAGACTTTGCGATCTAGAATCAAGCATATCACTTACCAAATCACCTGCCCTATTAGCCCTGCATAAGTACATACTACTACCTAGTTTAATATCGACCAATGTCAGTACTGTCCCCTAACTCCTAACCGTTAAGGAGTTCTATGGCTTCATCATCAGCACCAGAAGTTGACGCCCGGAAGAATACCGGAGTAAAATATGATTACGTAACAAAAACACCATATGGGCATACAATTTTCGGTTGTTGCCCTCAATTTCTCCAGAATCCCATCATCAGATCCTGACTTGGTGATAATGGGACCACCTCGGAAGTGTCCTCTGTCGAACTGTCGAAAAATTTTTGAAATCCATCCATAATTGACGGAAATATCGGTGAACATACATAAAAAAAAAAATATTATACATACAGACGAATTGAGAACCTCCTCCTTTTTTCGAAGTCGGTTAAAACACGACAAAACTGAAAGCTAAGCTTTGGAACACTGCCAAAGTCTGTGTTGACCTTCAGATGGATGACATAATCTTCAGATTTTCAAGGCGAGAGTGAATTGGTATTTGTTGGACACGCTCCATCATAGGTTCTACCATCGCTTAATATCAGACCAATTGGGGTCAAGCGCTACCCATGTCTTTATAAAAAAAGTTTAAAAACGGTAACTTTTTAAACGGTTTTGGGGAACCAACTTTCTGCGGTAGTCTTTCACAGCTACAACTTGGAATCCTTCAAGTAACGAGCGCCTTCCTATTTAAAAGGCCGGCAGCGATTCCAGAACACGATTTGAGTTGCGGGTGTCCATGGGCGGTGTCGACTGCTTACCATCAGGCATCACACATGGTCGTCTGCAGCCTCTCGCATGAAAAAAAAACTCTACCTTATATTATGCTAATCACCTCATAAACTAAACTCTCCTAATTAAAGGAGAAACCATAAAAAACAATCAAGCTCGAACTTTCACTGATGCTGGAAAGTCGTGGAGACACGCCTCCGGCTATAGACGTGTGAAATATGCTAATTTCTTGGTGTTTTGATGGAAAAAATTTAATCAAGCCACCATTTGATCTTTGTTAAGAGTTCCGTAGGTAATCAAAACATTTTTGTTTGTTAATTAATGGTCTGTATTTCCGTATTTAGACTAAAACCATCCCATATCATGCTGTGGGTGTCGTAGAAGACAACCCAAGGAAGATCAGGAAACGGGCAGCAGCATCGCCAACCCGCCTGCCAAGAGTGGTGACTAAGGCAAATCTTCCCCAAATGACAATTGTTCACTTGTCATTTGGAGACTGGGAAGCCTATGTCCAGCTGTGGGCGTATGCAGGCTGATGATGATGATGAATTCATAGAAACGGGCTTCTTTACAAGTTCTGTTTGTGCTAATATTGAGTGAAAATGACAAAATGTGGTTTCCTTAGAGACGTCTTCCCGTAACTGCTTACGGGAAGAAGTCTCTATTAAGGATGTAAACCTTAGGACAGAAACGAATAATTAATACGAGTAGTTCGCACATTTCAATGAAAAGAAATCGCTGAATTCGCACGTTTCGATGACAAAAATGCGGTTGAAATTTCTTCTTTAAAATCGAATATTATTTCAAATTTAATCGGTAACCTGTGAAAGTGCAAAATATCTAATTGAACTAATTTTTAAATTTTTCAAACTTTTTTTATTTTATTAAAATTATCCAGATAAAAATAACTAAAACGGTGGTCTCAGCTATTGCATTTTTTCCGCGGATCCCAAATAACAAGTTATTTGCTCTTGACTTTGTCGTTTGAAAGCACATTTGCATATCGCAAAGCTTGTGAATCAGTGTTATTTTCTGGTAAATTATGTGATACTAATTAGCATTACACATCAGCTGACGTCATTTTACACGTCTGCTATATTGATAACGAAATAACTTCTGCTTGACTGGTCATGTTTTTGCGATTTCATCATCAGCCTATCGCAGTCCACTGCTGGACATAGGCCTCTTCAGTTGTTCGCCGCTTTGCTCAAACATATGGAGGATTTGCCCATAATCGCCTCGCTGGGCTTGACGATCGCAGGGCGCAGCTCTTCGCTCCTGTGACGCTGCTGCTCGACATAGGCCTGTGGTATTTAGCTAGGCCTTCAATGGTGATGGTTATACCGCCACCAGTCGGCCACCAGAGCCTCGTCTGATATTCAGCAGGATTCACCACGGACAGGTAAGCGTTGCTTGGAGCGAAAAGATAATGGCTCGCTTCGTAACATCCGTTGAATTTGAGTTTAATTTAATATTGACTGACTCGGCGGCTCAATTGGTAGTGACTCCTGCCTCTTGAGCCAAGGGTCGTGGGTTCAATTCCCGCACAGTGCAAACATTTGTGTTCATAAACATGTCTGTTTGTATTGGTCTGGGTGTTTTCTATGTATAATATGTATTTACTTACAAAGAAAAAGTATTTAAGTATGTAGTTTATCAGTTGTCTAGCACCCATAGCACAAGCTTCGGCTTAGTTTGGGGCTAGATAGCGATGTGTGGCCCAGCGTGGCATGTCTTGAGTATCTTGAGATATCTATACTAATATTATAAAGAGGAAAGATTTGATTGTTTGTTTGTTTGTTTGTTTGATACGAATAGGCTCCGAAACTACTGGACCGATTTGAATAATTATTTCACTGTCGGAAAGCTACACTATCTGTGCTGAACATAGGCTATATTTTTTTTTTTTTAAAGTTAGGGATCCGTGCTAAAAGTTGAATAATGTAACCGAAGGTGGGAAAAAATTACCAAAACTCTTTCAAACTGACGTGTATTGAAAACGTTACCATAGCAACCTAAACAACCCGAAGCGAAGCGAGGGCGGTTTGGCTAGTTTATAATATGACTTAGCATTTTGTCATCGTAAACACTAGGTCAACATGAGAAATAAATATATTTATTATAATAAGCATTGTTATATTCATGCATAAACATTGCAACGTGCAATCCATTACAATTGCAATAGAAAAATGCAAATAAATTACCATAGGTAATGTATTACGTTCCTTACTAGGTCTGGTCGTAAGTGTATAACAGCGATTTAGTGTCAGTAGGGATGGGATATAACGGTTGAGTTTATCGATAAATCATCATCATCATCAGCCTATTGCAGTCCACTGCTGGACATAGGCCTCTCCAGTTGTTCGCCACCTAGGGCAAACTTCTGGAGGATATACCCATAATCGCCACGCTGGGCAGGCGGGTTGGCGATCGCAGGGCGTAGCTTCTTGCTCCGGTGACGCTGCTGCCCGTCATCGGCCTGTGGTATTTAGCTACGCCTTCTATCGTGATGGTTTTACCGCCACCAGTCGGTTTGCCAGAGACTCGTTTGTTGTTCGGCAGGATGCACCACGGGCAGGTGAGGATGGCTTGGAGCGAAAATGTGATAGGTCGCTCCCTTACATCCCTATCGATATCGAAGATATTCATAGTTTTTTTTTGTCGTGGAGTGATGGATAAAGAAATAAATGATCAATCTATATCGTTTCGTAGATGTTTTAAGAGTGCAGGGCCCAGGGCTATCAATAAAATTATTGAAAAACGACTTTGACGAGTTTTAGTTCGTATATTCGAACACGGGAGGGACAAATGGGAGAGATTTATGGTGCAAAAGTACTCGATACGTTCAACGAACGATCGTTTTCGTTTTTGGTGGCCAAGTAACGAAAACCGTCAAGTAACAAAATTCATTATTAACTTATTATATAGAGAGATAGTTAATAATCTGTGGAGATACACAGTTTATAAACATTTTGCTTAGAACTAGGAAAATATACAATTGTTGCACAATTCGCGGTCTTATGGCAAAGTCAAAATAATCTTTATTCGTATAGATTTAAAAAAAAACACATCGTCAAAACTACAAGCTACCACTGGCTTTATCTCCTAGACAAACTTTGGGTAGTGTTAAGTTACTTATATGCATGATAAAAAGTACCATAAATATATACCTACTTAAATACAAATACAAACAAGGAACACATTGTTCATCACAGTAAAGTTTGTCCCGGATCGAATCCGTGACGAAATCCTTAGTTTTCTAACCGCTTATTGCACCATCCCAATCGGAGGTCTTTATAGCTAAATTTTATTTCTAGATAGGTAATCATGATATTGAGTCGTATCAGTTTCCCATGCCGTAGTTATACTATATTCACCCTCGATCTGACCATATTAACTCGTAAATTTAATATTTACGACTTAGGGTATTTCTTTACTGGGACACCCAAAACTTTATGTATTTGTACAATTTGAACGATCTTTTCCGGACTACGGCTAGAGCATAGCAAGGGAGACAGAAATTATTTTGGTTTTATTAAAAGTTTAAAATCCAATAAATATGGGATGTAAGGGAGCGACCCACCACTTTTTCCCTCTAAGTCACCTTCAACAGAACTATCGGTGGTGCATCCTGCTGAATAGCAGACGAGGCTCTTTCAAGCGGCTAGTGGCGGTATAACTATCTTAATTAAAGGCGTAGCTAAATACCACAGGCCGATGACGGGCAGCAACGTCACCGGAGCGAGGAGTTATGTGATCCTGTGATCGCCTACCCACCTGCCCTGCGTGGTAATTATGGGTGATTCCTGCAGGTGTTTGAATAAGGTGGTAAACAACTGAAGAGGCTATGTCCAGCAGTGGACTGGGATAGGTTGATGATGAAACAAAAAAATAATCAAATATTTCCTCCTATTAATATTAGTGTAGAAGAACCCACAATCTTACTACCAAGATATCCCGGTGAAGCAACAACTTACTCCACTAAAATATTAGAAACCATTAATTGAACGCGCTGTACGATTGCATTCCAATTATTTTTATTACGTCATATATTTGTTTTTATAATCAATAGGCCATACCAGATAAGGTAAGAATTTAAATATATAATCGCCACTAAAACGGACAATATACGATGATTACTTTTTATTGTTAATTTATGTGTATTTTCTGTTGTAAATTTCAGTGATCAGATGGTATTTGGATTTGCTATTTGAAGTTTTATAGCTGTTAGCGACTAGCGTACCGAACCCGAAGCTAATTTAAACAAATAAACAGCTTGTTGTGTCATTGCTAGACTGGTCTCTCGTAAATTTTATTTAAAATAATAAAGCCGAGTAGTGCAATTAATGGTAATTAACCCAAGACAAGAATAAATAACCCAAGACATGCCACGCTGGGCCACACAGCGCCATCTAGCCCCAAACTAAGCCGAAGCTTGTACTATGGGTACTAGACAACTGATAAACTTACTTATGGTTGCACAACGTTGCGATCATTGTTAAGCGAACAAGACCGCGGCGCCACCGAGCTCCTCTCCGTATCTTTTTTTTAATTATTTAGGCACAAAAACAGTAATTACAAACAGTTTAAATCTATTATATATATATATAAAAGGAGAAACTGACTGACTGACTGACTGACTGACATATCAACGCACAGCCCAAACGGCTAAACGTAGGCACTTGAAATTTGGAAGGGACGTAGCTTAGGTACCGTAGGGGTGCACTAAGAAAGGAATTCCCGAAATTCCCACGGGAACGGGAATTAGCGGGAAAATCCTTTTGTATGAAAAATCTAAACCGCTTAAGTTAGACGCTTGAAATTTGGCATGCAGGTACCTTAGTAAATATAAAGTTTAGTTATGGCTGTATTTTGAGAAATTCCCACAGGAACAGGAGTTAGGGGGAAAAAACTTTTGTATGTATAAATTTAAACACGCGGACGAAGTCGCGGGCAAAAGCTAGTTTTTATTTAAAAATAAAGACAAATAATGCCGAGAAAGTACAAAGGTAGCAATTTCAAGTTAGTTTGTTAAAACAGTAACATACTAAAGTCGATTCATACAAATTAGAACATTAAAATTACGATACCATAGTCGCTTCGATATATTTCGCCACGCACCCCTACCGCTAACAATACGTGTCACGTTAGCAACGACGTTATTGCGCCCACGCAGATTCCTCTCCCGTCCCGTCAGACGCCGCGTCGCAGCTGCAATTGACCTCGTGCTGTGCCGTACAGCTGTACATGGAAGGGACATCTTCTATACTTACTTATTATATATGTCACCGGAAAATAGCAAGAATCGTAAGTTGATCAATTTCCTAGGTAGTTGATTAACTTCCGGAAAATAATAAACGGCAGTTGAAATGTATTATTTAACGTATGTATTTTAGTAAATTGATCATTTTACGGGGTCTTGCCGTAAAATCATCCGACGAAGGTGAGGTGAACGTTGATTGGTTCAATGGCTCACGTGACGTTTTCCCGGCAACCAATCAGGGAACAGTGTATTAATTTACGGGTAATAGTGCACCGTTAAATAGTACATTGAGCAACGATTGGCCCATTTGAGGACGATTTTACTTGTGTCAAAATCGTAAATTATTAAATGACCGTCACGCTACCGTAAATTGATCAACTAACTGAAATCCATTGCGTAAAATAATACATTTCAACTACCGTTTGTTATATTTCGAAAGTTAATCAACTACCTAGGAAATTGATCAACTTACGATTCTTGCTATTTTCCGGTGACATATACATATATATATATAAAAGGAGAAACTGACTGACTGACTGACTGACTGACATATCAACGCACAGCCCAAACGGCTAAACGTAGGCACTTGAAATTTGGAAGGGACGTAGCTTAGGTACCGTAGAGGTGCACTAAGAAAGGAATTCCCGAAATTCCCACGGGAACGGGAATTAGCGGGAAAATCCTTTTGTATGAAAAATCTAAACCGCTTAAGTTAGACGCTTGAAATTTGGCATGCAGGTACCTTAGTAAATATAAAGTTTAGTTATGGCTGTATTTTGAGAAATTCCCACGGGAACGGGAGTTAGCGGGAAAAAAACTTTTGTATGTAAAAATTTAAACACGCGGACGAAGTCGCGGGCAAAAGCTAGTTTTTATTTAAAAATAAAGACAAATAATGCCGAGAAAGTACAAAGGTAGCAATTTCAAGTTAGTTTGTTAAAACAGTAACATACTAAAGTCGATTCATACAAATTAGAACAATAATTACGATACCATAGTCGCTTCGATATATTTCGCCACACGCACCCCTAACGCTAACAATACGTGTCACGATTGCGCCCACGCAGATGCCTCTCCCGTCCCGTCAGACGCCGCGTCGCAGCTGCAATTGACCTCGTGCTGTGCCCCACAGCTGTACATGGAAGGGACATCTTCTATACTCACTTATAATAAATCTGTAGAGAGGTCAATTCTGTACATCTAAATATATATAATACTAGCTGTGCTCGCGACTTCGTCCGCGTGGAATAGTTATGTTTTCCCCGTTTTTTTTTACATTTTCCATTATTTCTTCGCTCCTAATAGTTGCAGCGTGATGTTATATAGCCTAAGCCTTCCTCGATAAATGATCTATTCAACACAAAAAGAATTTTTCAATTCGGACCAGTAGTTCCTGAGATTAGCGCGTTCAAACAAACAAACAAACATACAAACAAACAAACAAACTCTTCAGCTTTATAATATTAGTTAAGATGTATATGTCACCGGAAAATAGCAAGAATCGTAAGTTGATCAATTTCCTGGGTAGTTGATTAACTTCCGGAAAATAATAAACGGCAGTTGAAATGTATTATTTAGGTTTCTTTCCTCACGGTAGGCAGAGGCATGGCTATGCTTTCCTCACGGTAGGCAGCAGCATGGCTTTACTCCTGGCATCGCTGGTGTCCATGGGCGGCGGTTACTGTTTAACATCAGACAGGCCGCCTGCTCGTCTGCCACTACAAGCAATAAAAAAAAAGATGTGCTTCGTCTGCGTTGAACCTGTTAAAAATCCGCAACAGACTTTTTGCGCACCACGCAGACTTTTTGTGCGCCGCATACTCGTTCGCACAAAATGTGTGCCGTTTGCGCTGCACCTAACGATGCCTATGGGAAGAGATGGGACGGTAATTTGTATTATGTGACTGGCTCGGTGGCTCAATTGGTAGTGACCCCTGCCTTCTGAACCAAGGGTCGTGGGTTCGATTCCCACCCGGGACAAACATTCGTGTGATGAACACTTGTGTTTGTTCCGTGTTGGGGTGTTTATATTTGTCTTTAAGTATTTATTTGTGGTACCTTTGTTCTGATACCCATAACACAAGTGCTTAAGCTACTTACTTTGGGATCGGAGCAATGTATGTGTTGTCTGATATTTATATTTATATTATTTTCCATCACCACAAATCACTCATATCCTTATCCCAAGGCTAACACGCCTATAAAGTCACTGAACATTTTCCAAGAACACAATACTATTATAAAAAAGCAAACAATGATAGCACATTTCGTCAGCGTTGGCAGCAAACATATAGCCGTCATGTCTGTTTCGCAAATGTTCTAAGGCCACGATCATAGGTCATGTGGTGACCTATGACGCCTTTAACGGATGACAATAATTTGACATAGTAATTTGGGAATGGCATATAACTATACGTTTATAAGTATGGCAACATCATACACTCGGGCAACCAACCGGTAAAACCATCACGATTGAAGGCGTAGCGAAATACCACAGGCCGATGACGGGCAGCAGCGTCACCGGAGCGAGAAGGTTTGCCCTGCGATACCTAACCCTCTGGCCCAAAGTGGCGAACAACTGGAGACGCCTTTTTTTCTAGAGGGGAATGCATTAGGCATCTTCATGCCGCCTGTGTATATAGGGATGTAAGAGAGCGGCCTATCATCTTTTCGCTCCAAGCCATCCTCACCTGCCCGTGGTGCATCCTGCCGAATAACAAACGAGGCGTTGGCGACCGACTGGTGGCGGTATAACCATCACAATCATGAAGGCGTAGCTAAATACCTCAGGACGATGATGGGCAGCAGCGTCATCGAAGCGAGAAGCTGCGCTGTGCGACCGTCAACCCGCCTGCCCAGCGTGGCGATTATGGGTATATCCTCCAGATGTTTGCCCTAAGTGGGGAACAACTGGAGAGGCCTATGTCCAGCAGTGGACTGCAATAGGCTGATGATGATGATGATGCCGCCTGTGTGGGACTCACACCTCTCAAAATGGGGCATATCCAGTGGGCGGCAAGTAGGACACGGGTAGCGCCAAAGCATACGGCCACATCCCTGCCTGCCCTGGCCAGCCGCGGATGACAAGCGGACGGCACTTCTGGTCCGGGGAGGGCAATCACTCTACCTCCGGCTTCCAGGGTGCGTTGGAGTGCGCCCCGGACGGACCTCGTACAACTGGAGACTCCTATGTCAACCAGCTTAACTTTCCTAGGAGTGAGAATTTTCCTCTCACTCACAGTCCTATGAAGGCTCGATGGCTCAATTGGTAGTGACCTCTACCTTCTGAGCGGGTCGTGGGTTCGATTCCCGCACAGTACAAATATTTGTGTTCATGAACATGTATCTTTGTATTGGTCTGGGTTTAGGGGTGAGAGCCTTCCGCTCCCCCAACAGTCCGGTGATGATGACAAGGCCGGCCTGGCCATCATCGTAGTCATTTAGGAAAAAAAAATGAATTGGTCTGGGTGTTTACTATGTATAATATGTATTTATTTACGAAAAAAGTATCGAAGTAAGTTTATCAGTTGTCTAGTACCCATAGTACAAGCTTCGGCTTAGTTTGGGGCTAGATGGCGATGAATGGCCCAGCGTGGCATGTCTTGGGTTATTTGTCGTTTGTCGTTATCGTAGTCATTTAGGAAAAAAAGGATTATCCCACGAATGTGACTTGAATAATATCCGTCCGTCCCAGTACCGTTGATATAATTAATTACACTAAGTAATTAAGTTTATTAATTAAGCCGATAAGTATGTTGTTTGTCGGTGAAGTTTATTTACCTGTGAGTAGTTAAGTAACGCGTGTAATCCGCAGTAAACTAGTCATAGTTTTAAAAACTTTTGGAGCATCGAAAGATCCGTAACCTTTAATAAATATCATCCATACTAATATTATAAATGGGAAAGTGTGTCTGTCTGTATGTTTGTCTTTCTTTCACGGCAAAACGGAGGGACGAATTGACGTGATTTTTTAAGTGGATATAGTTGAAGGGATGGAGAGTAATATAGGCTACTTATTTCCCCTTTCCAACCCCCCACTTCCCTAAAATGGGGATCAACGCGGGCGAAGCCGCGGGCACAGCTAGTACCATAATATTTTATTTGTCATGACGCATTTTCATTTAAGAAAAACGAGTTAAAAAGTAGAAAATGCAAATTAATATTATGATTGACAATTCACTTGTCGAAACCGTTACCTAGAATAATAATTATTTATGTCAGCTAATCTATAATTACACCGGATCATAGAAAATTATAATCCGTTATCCAATACCCAAGCAGATATTTATGATATTAACTTAAACACATAATGCTAACTTTAACTTAGCTATTAGCTATAACTAACTTATTGTAAATAATCACGATTTAATTGGTCAACAAGATTCGTGATATAATTTTTAATACATTTTTAATACCTACATGATTCTCATTAATTATGGTAATCGTAATCTTCAATTAAAAACGAATTATCATATGAAACGTGATGTTTAATAATAAAATAAGTAAATATCAGACTATATCATATACATTGCACAGATCCCAGAGTATTGGAACAAGGAATCGCTATGCTCTACCTCTCTTACCTAGGCCTAGGTCCTAGGGCCTTATAGTACGCTTAAGGCACTTGTATAGGTTAGACTCGAGCCCCTCAATGGGGACATAGATGAGGAGTGATTATTTATATGTAGGTACCCATATCAGCCTTATGCAGTCAACTACTACTGTTCGCCAATTATACCCATAATCGCAGGGCGTAGCTCCTCGCTCCGGTGACGCTGCTGCCCGTCATCGGCCTGTGGTATTTAGCTACGACGTGATGGTCACACCGCCACCAGTCGCTTGCCAGAGCCTCGTTTGTTATTTCGCAGGATGCACCACGGGCAGGTATTTAGGTAAGAGTGACTTGGAGCGAAAGAATGAAAGATCGCTCTCTTACATGACTATTTTCGTAGCGATAACTAAACTTTGACTACTACTGGGACTACTGGGATGTAAGGGAGCGGCCTATCATCTTTCCGATCCAAGCCAACCTCACCTGCCCGTGGTGCATCCTGCCGAATAACAAACGAGGCGCTGGCAACCGACTGGTGGCGGTATAACCATCACAATTTAAGGCGGAGCTAAATACCACAGACCGATGACGGGCAGCAGCGTCAACGGAGCGACAAGCTACGCCCTGCGATCGCCAACCCGCCTGCCCAGCGTGGCGATTATGGGTATATCCTCCAGATGTTTGCCCTAGGTGGCAAGCAACTGGAGAGGCCTATGTCCAGCAGTGGACTGCAAAGGCTGATGATGATGATGAACTAAACTTTTATGGCCAGTTCATTCACCGTTTCTTTTATATCCTGTCAACAGTGCTCTTCTTAACATAGTTTTATGATGTCAACTCCAATACCTATAAAATGCAGGTCGTTTAATGACCAATAATGCCTATAATGGCCTCTTATGGCGCATATACCATTACTTTTACTGCTCCGATTCTTAAAACCATTTTCGTGTCCTGCTGTGTGTTGAGAAATGGTTTGGGTAAAATCTTAACTCTTAACTAATATTATAAAGCTGAAGAGTTTGTTTGTTTGTTTGTTTGAACGCGCTAATCTCAGGAACTACTGGTCTGAATTGAAAAATTCTTTTTGTGTTGAATAGACCATTTATCGAGGAAGGCTTTAGGCTATAATAACATCACGCTGCAGCTATTAGAAGCGAATAAATAATGGAAAATGTAAAAAAAAAACGGGGGAAATATAACTATTCCACGCGGACGAAGTCGCAAGCACAGCTAGTAGTTAATATGAAATTATTGGAGTAAGGTAAGGTTACATTTTTAATGATTAGATACACACATCGACGTTTTCCACTGAGGACAAACATCTTGGCTGGCGAACGCAGGGCGTCTTCTCGCTCCGGTGACGCTGCTGCCCGTCATCGGTCTGTGGTATTCAGCTATGCCTTCAATTATGATGGTTATACCGCCACCAGTCGGTTGCTGGTCCCTCGTTTGTGTACAATGTACAAAAGTCAATAAATCAGGGATAAATAAAGGTTATCTTTAAAACAAACTAGTTACCTAAACCTACATTGTAAGGATGGATGTAAGGGAGCGGCCTATCATCTTTTCGCTCCAAGCCAACCTCACCTGCCCGTGGTGCATCCTGCCGAATAACAAACGAGGCGCTGGCAACCGACTGGTGGCGGTATAACCATCACAATTGAAGGCGTAGCTAAATACTTAAGACCGGTGACGGGCAGCAGCGTCACCGGAGCAATAAGCTACGCCCTGCGATCGCCAACCCGCCTACCCAGCGTGGCGGTTATGGGTATATACCCAGTTGTTCGCCACTTAGAGCAAACATCTGGAGGATATCCTCCAGATGTTTGCTCTAAGTGGCGAACAACTGGAGAGGCCTATGTCCAGCAGTGGACTGTAATAGGCTGACGATGATGAAACCTACATTAAGAAACATAATGTTACATCAAGACCACTGGCAGCCATTTTGAAACGGACATTTGCAATAAATCTAGTTTCTCATTAGTCCAGTGCCAACGGGCTTTGCTTTTTTGCTTAATAAGCTTTCTGTAACAAGTGCTATTAATAAAAATGGCTTCATTAAATTGCTACAGCCCCACCTTCTAATTTAAGTCTAATGCACAAGTGTATTGCTATTACGTGTTCGTTCATTAGACTCTAATTAAATTATGTGGTAGTTTTGCGGAATGGACTTTTAACGACATTATTGAAGGCTTATGACAGGATGTAGTCATGAGAAAAAATGTCTATTTATTTAATCTTTTAGGCAAAGTAAAAGTGTACAGAAGGCGGACTTAATGCCAAATAGGCATTCTCTACCAGTCAACCTAAGCTAAGCAGAATGTTTATACCCATAATCGCCACACTGGACAGGCATGTTGGCGATCTCAGGTAGCTTCTCGCTCCAGTGACGCTGCTGCCCGCCATTGGCCTGTGGTATTTAGCTACGCGATCAATTGTGATGGTTATACCGGCCCCGGCGGTAGCCAGCGCCTCGTTTGTTATTCGGCAGGATGCACCACGGGCAGGCGAGGATGGCTTGGAGAGGAAAAATTATAGGTCCAATTATAGTAAAGGTCCAGTCCAATACAACTCTAGACAAAATAAAATAGGCTTGTTGCCATAAAACAATTTATTAGTCCGTCTTCTAGATTATTCAAAAATAAAAGATACCTACGTATTTTTCATTTGTAAATTAGACCAAAGATTACAAAGATATAGCCCGTTTTTGCGCGTGACTCAAACACTCCCAATCCTAAATTTTGATGCTTTGTTATTTTTTGTTTAAATGAAAAAAAGGAAAAATACGTGTCCGATATACTTTTATAATCAAAAATACGGACTAAAATGTCACGGACTTATTAACCTTCGTACATCTATAATGAAGTAATTGCACACAGGAAGACCATCACAGGATATTTCATACCTTGGCCGTCAATTTAACTGTACACACGTAGTTTTTGCACAACAAGTCAAGTCTAGTTATAAAGTTTCAAGATGATATCGAGTCAGATGAGGTCTGGGCAGGTTCTGCCCGTACGGACCTATTAGGAATCGGCTGGTTTTACCGCTAGTCAGGAGAACGCCATATAGATGCGACCTTAGTTTAAACTAGCTGTGCAGGCGGCGTCCCACGCGTGGATATTGGGTTTAAAAAATAACTGACTTCCATAAAATGGTACCTCAATCTTAAGTTAGATCTCTAGCAATACATTGGTGAAAACCGCATTCAATTCCATCCAGTACTTTTTGCGTGATGCTCAATCAAACATACAGATAAAAAATTCTCCCGTTTTCCCAACACTTCCCTTCACTGCTCTGCTCTTATTGATTGTAGAGTCATGAAAAGTATCATAATAACCTTCCCAGGAGTATGACGAATAATTGTACCAAGTTTCGTTAAAATCCATTGAGTACATTTTGTTTCTATAACGAACATACATATAACAGACAGACAGACGGACAGACAGACAGACAAACAAAAATTTTACTGATTGTATTTTTGGCATCAGTATCGATCACTAATTACCCCCTGACAGTTATTTTGTAAATATTTTTCATGTACAGAATTGACTTCTCTACAGATTTATTATAAGTATAGAAGAAGATAGAAGATAGATTATTTATTTTTTGTCTTGTGCTTGTGGGTTCTCCCCTCAAACCATGGCTCACCTCGCGGCCTGCCCGGCGTGCCCATCAAGTTGTACGCGGGACGAGCTGATGAGGGCGTCCAGGGGGGCGGTTCGTGTAGCTTAATATTGGGCGGAACTTCTTTAGGTTGCCATCGACATGATAAGAAGAAGATTTTTTTTATGGACTGTTACCTGTCAGTTGCCACTGCCATGCCGGCCCATTTTTTTTTTAAGAGGGGAATGCATTAGGCACCTTCATGCCGTCTCCGGGGGGAGGCGGCATGGTGTGTGGGACTCACACCTCCCAAAAAGGGAGGGCATACCCACTAAACCCCCCTGTGTCGCCAGTGGGCAGCAAGTTGCAGGGACACGGGTAGCGCCGAAGCATACGGCCACATCCCTGCCTGCCCTGGCCAGCCGCAGATGATAAGCGGCCGGCACTCCTGGTCCGGGGAGGGCAAATACCCCTGCCCCCGGATCCGGGGAGCAATAGAGTGCTCCCCGGGCGGACCTCGTGCAACGGTGTGGCTGCACCCACCACACCGTTACGCCCCTATGAGTGGATCGCGCCCCCGCACTCACCACTCGGGGCACGAAGGAGAGGCTTAGAGGGCATACGATGCGTTGTATGCCCTCCGGCGACGCCCGGGCCGGGGGCGGCGTAGAGCGGGCGCATCTACCGCAGCCTCACGCTCTCTTTCCGCCGCCTCCTTCTGCGACATCACTGTCTCGCAGAAATGCCGGCCCAACTCTAACCCCCCACGAGCTCCGGAAACCCTACTCACCAGCAGAAACACGACTTGGAGGCCATTTGGCTGCGATATTCTATAGGGTGGAGGTCCTTCCCCGGACGGGCAGCTCAATTCGAGCGAAGATTCCCTATGCCCTACTGTTATTTAAAGACAGCCAACAAAACAATCACTTGATAACATGATTTCAAGATTAGTGATGAATTAGTGCTAAAGTGACGCCTTAATTGGAGGCAGCCGCGACATGCGTAAATGGTTAAAATGTGTAGCCGCTGTGGCTGCTGCATTAGCCCTACGACTACACGACTTAAGATCGAGAGATTCTCACTAGTGTCTAGTGAGAGAGTAATAAAATTAGCAAAAAGCATTAGTGAATGCCACTGTCACAGAGGCAACACTTGCCGCTGATACAACAACAACAATATCCACAGAGGGCTCAACTATGGCATTTATTTATTGTGAGTAGTAATTTATTTAATTATTGTAAGTGTTTTTATGAAATAAAATTATATTGAATGATAAATATGAAAAATATATTAAAATAAAATTAACATATTAATAATAATAAAATAAAATTTACGAATTTAATTATTACTCATTAATATAAATTGAACTAAAACATAAAAAAGTTGAGCCGCCCGAACAGGGACTTGAACCCTGGACCCTTGGATTAAAAGTCCAATGCTCTACCGACTGAGCTATCCGGGCTCTTATGCGGTCGGCCGAAAATATGCGGGTGATTACATTGTGACTTGCGTCCTTTTGAAGCTGATGACGTCATCGACACATTTGACCGTGGAGTTCTGTTTACTTAAAACGGCATTTTGTAATCTCAGATGCTAATAACAATAGGGTCTTTTGACGATACATCGGAATGTTGGTTTGTTGTGAAATATACTCGTAAGTTTGAATTAAAGATTTACTATTTTTTTCAATAATGTGTCATTTTGCACTAAGTATATCTATACTATTCCTTTTGATCAGCCATCACACGGACACGTAAACATTTATTTTTGTCCCAACAGACCATGATTATACTACATAATATAATGATTCCAGTCAACGACTGGATGACGTCATTATATCACAACTAGATTTTTAGTAAGAAACAAACGAAACGTGTTTGTGCCAACAATTCGAGTTGATTTTGTTATTCGCCACTTTGGGCAAACATCGGGGCTGTGTGGCCCAGCGTGGCATGTGGGTTATTTATTTATTTATTTAATGGACCCAAAATGCTACTCTGTATCACATTTCGGGTTATGAATTGTTTTAAATTAAAAAATAAATAAATAATATTAATAAACTCACTTTTCAATTACTCTGCAACATGTAGTGGATCTGAAAATAAAATAAAAAGAGATAAGAAACATTTTCATTTTAATAAAAATTTGAGGAAAATCAAGAAATTACCATTTGTTTTAAATATGGTCTATCAACTAACTTGTTATTATAAATACATGTAATAAAATAGTTAAAAAAACATGATAATATGTATTGTATAGAAAACATGCATAGTTATTCGCTCCAAAACACCACGCTATAATTTTTACTGAAACTTTAAAACTCCTAACAGTATCCTTCAAAAACGAATTTTTATCTCTTTTAACTCCGCGATTCCATATAAAAGCGTATTGTGTAAAAAGATGCAAATTTCCCGGAGTGTAGCGAGCTAAAGTGCATTACTTCGATCACTCATATGTTTCATTTTGAATTGCTTATAAAGTGACGACTCGCTCCGGTGGACACCCTATATAATTCCCTCTTTCACCATTCAAAAATCAACCTTAACCACTAAAGAATAGACATAAAAACCCTTTGTAGACCAATGTCTGTTTTGTCTCAATTGAATTTAAGTGCAAAAGCAGCTTTCGCGTTAACGAAATAAAGTTTAAAGTGGATGTTGTGGTTGCATCGTAAATTATTACGTTCCCTTTGAAGTCATATTTTGCAAGGACACGGTACTGTGGTGGAAAGCATGGTTGCTAAGGAATTAGTGTCTGCGTTAAAATATCCTCTTGGACGTCTCGGTTCCCGTGAATCATGGCTGCTTCGTTTTTTGCATTAATATTACCTACTTATATTCAAAAGGGATGTAAGGGAGCGACCTATCACCTTTTCGGGGATGTAAGGGAGCGACCTATCACCTTTTCGGGGATGTAAGGGAGCGACTTTTCACCTTTTCGCTCTAAGCCATCCTCACCTGCCCGTGGTACATCCTGCCGAACAACAAACGAGGCTCTGGCAAACCGACTGGTGGCGGTATAACCATCACGATAGAAGGCGTAGCTAAATACCACAGGCTGATGACGGGCAGCAGCGTCACCGGAGCAAGAAGCTTCGCTCTGCGATCGCCAACCCGCATGCCCAGCGTGGCGATTATGGGTATATCCTCCAGAAGTTTGCTTTAGGTGGCGAACAACTGGAGAGGCCTATGTCCAGCAGTGGACTGCGATAGGCTGATGATGATGATATTCAAATCTTGATTTGGACAATTCTGTTCAATCTAGAAGGAGACTTTGTCAATGACCACTAACTAAACATGTAAGTTACATTAAAATTTCAAATTCAATGATCAATTATAACTTCACAGCTATCTGTCATAATCTAAGTATGTAAGGTGCCTCAAGTGTGCTCATCGAAGTTGAACTTGACCGGTTTTTAAGTAACGTAAGCGATCGAATGATAACCCCTTATGTGCAGCCAAGTGTAATAAGACAGATACAGGTTACCATTTAATCATATAGTAAAATTGATGCTCGTTTTAGGGTTCTGTATCGAAAGGGTAAAAACGGAACCCTATTACTAAGACTTTGGTGTACGCCCGTCTGTCTGTCACCAGGCTGTAACTTAGAACCGCGATAGCTCGACAGTTGAAACTTTCATAAATGATGTATTTTTGTTGCCGCTATAACAAAAAAAAATAAAAGCAAATAAAATAAATATTAAAATGAGGCTCACATACAACAAACTCGACTTGTTTTTTCTTTTTTGCTCAATCATCAATCAATAAAGAGATTTTTCGATCAATAATGAGAACAGGTAGACACCAGAAATATTCACAAAATACTCAGTTGTATTATATTTTACTGTAGTTATAAATATTAAAATTGAAAAAATACTTATGGCGGGGAAATACAAAATCTACAATTTTTTGATTATTTTTGCTCTATATTGGTACGGAACCCGTGCGTGAGTCCGATTCGCACTTGGCCGGTTGTTCCTACACGTAATCCGGTAGCCGAGGATACGTCTATCAACCCTTAGATGTCTTGACAGATAGAAAATCCTCGATCATACAGGTTTATTAGCAACGCGCACATTTTGCTTTTATACAGGGTTAGTTAGTTTTAGGAATTTTAAATGTAAAATTAAGTTCTTTGATGTATTGAAGGAAGAGCAGTGTCTCCTGACACAAGCATTTAAGCTTAAAAGGAGTCACTGAATGCTTATGTTTAAAACACTTAATTTTTTGTTGAAGCCAATAAAGTATTTTATTTTATTTTTATTTTATTTTTTTACAGGGTGACTGGAAATAAACTGACATTATAAAAGCGTGTATTGTGGAAATAAGAGAGGTAGGGCATAGCGAATCTTCGCTTGAATTGAGCTGCTAGTCCAAGGAAGGACCTCCACCTTATAGAATACCGCAGCCAAATGACCTCCAGGTCGTGTTCTTGCCGGTGAGTAGGGTTTCCGGAGCTCGTGGGGGGTTGGGGTTGGGCCGGCATGGCGGTGGCAACTGACAGGTAACTGACCAGTTACTTGCCCGTTGTCACAGCGACTTGGGCTTCTCTTTCGCTTTCCATCAGGCGTAGCGAAGCCATTATGTCGAGCTACTATAAAAAAAAAGCAGACAATTTCTAGAACCCTAAAGTGCTTACGGGTGCATGATACTAATAACCTTTTAATGGTTCCAAATGGTTCTTACGGTCGCAGGCTTTGGCAAAAAACAGAGTAAACTATCTAATTAACTTTTTATTTTTTCTCTACATTTCGAAATGTTAATAGATTCTTGTCGGTTTCGACCGGCTAGAATTGTATTTCGCTATTTATAGCAACGTAAACGAAATTGCTATCGAGCGTTTTTATGTCCTACATGAATTATTACTTGATGTTTTATAACAAAAAAATACTTAACATTTTGTCGTGATTAAAACGTGGGCATTTATTTTAAGGTTTTCTTTGCTTTTACGCAGGTGTTTTTTCGTAGAACACAAAGTTTTGACGATAATAGATATCGTAATAGCAATATGATTACAAATCTCTAAATTGTTAAGAAACACTGAAATATTAAAATATATTTGAAAGTGCCACAAATATAATACCTACTTAAAGAAGATGAATAAAACCCAGTCCTGAAAGAAATACATGAAGATGATGGTGAGGTAGGGAATACCCACCAAAAACACCGGCCCCTCCATTAAGCGCTATGGGGTGGCGTCAGGGGTCCTAGGATATCCATACTACTACACTCCTTATCCCTAGCTATATATAGAGTATCTATTAAAAAATACACCTCACTAAGCATTCATGTGATCACGCAGGTCCCCATATAAGGGCGGGGCCCGCGACGCGTCCTGCAGCGATGTACACCGTACATATTAATGGCTTATTGGAAAGTTAACTTTGTAAGGCGGTTTGAGGCGACGGTAAGGTGTTTTTAGGGTTCCACAGAGTAAGATTGTCGTTATCGACAAAAAAATCGAAAAAATATAAGGTTCTTTAACCAAACCAAGCATATTTTTTTATGAAATAGAGGGCAGACGAGCAGACGGCTCACATGATGGTAAGTGATAACCGCCGCCCATGTACATCTGCAACATCAGGAGTTACAGCTGCGCTGCCAGCCATTAAGGAAGAGGTATGCTCTTTTCTTGAAGATTTGGGGGTCGTAACGGTCCGGAAATACCGCTGGCGGCAAATATGGAATGCATAGCTTAGTTGTGCGCAGCAGAAAATTGCGACAGAAGCGCACAGTTGAGGACTCGAGATGGTATGGATGGAGAGTTTGGCATATAAGGCATAATGAGCATATTTTCCCGTTGTAACAGCGGTGGGCTTCTCTTTCACTTTCCATTAGGCGTATGGGAGCCTCAACTATAAAAAAAATCATATCGGCTTAGCATAATGGCTTCCTTTGTCGTGATGGAAAGCTGGAATGAAAGCCCAAGTCGCTCTAACAGCGGGAGTAAAAGCTCAGTTTCCAGAAAATCACCACAGCCTTGAATGGTACTTACTAGTTATTTAGATTGGTAATACTATCATATTAGTATGGACCAATGATGTATTTTGAAAAATGGGGAATTTATTTATTTATTTAAACTTTATTGCACAAAACGGTACAAAAGGCGAACTTAATGCTAGGAGCATTCTCTACCAGTCAACCCTTGGGTCATGCAGAGAGCAGATTTGTTGTGCGGTGAGTGTACAAAAGGAAACACAATAAAATAAAATACATTATTTGGGAATGAATATAGTCCGATGTTAGTAGACCCAGTGCGTGAATCCGACTCGATCTTGACAGATTTTGACTTAGGCCGTTGTGCGCTCCGGCCGTCTGTAAACTGGATTTGAGGTGGTTCAATACTTCTCACGGGTAAAATGTGTTGCTAATTTTTTTAATGGCGCTATAATGATTGTAATAATTTCCTAGGGTCTATATTATTCTGTCTTTATAATAAGAGCTCAGATAGGTTTTGAAAAAAAGACAAAACCGGATATCGACTTTAAAATAAAATACAGGGTGGCTGGAAAATTGACGTCAAAAAAATTTAGGTTACTCTTGAAATACAGGTTGAATACTCTTGAAATGTCCCTTTTGTCGTGGGGTATCCGAAGGTAATATACATAGGGGTATATGTAATGTATATTCCGCAATTTTTCATAGTTATAATACGAGGAACCTAAATTTTTTATGTCAGAAGTTAGGCTGACGTGAGTATGGAATCACTCTTGGGGAGAACACAGTAACAATTTAGACCCAACCTGGAATTCGAACCCAATACCTCTTGGCCATTAGGCGAATACCTAGACCGACGAGTCAATTACTTCAATAAAATGTGATATTTTGAGAAACTAAATGCATGAGTGTGCTTATAAATAAGATTAAAACATATGGTATGATATCTATTTGGTACAATAAATTTTACAAATATTATGACTTGCAATAAAATACGTATTAATTAATGTTTCTCTCTAGTTGATAATTTTATGAGAGCATTGGAAGGTAAATGTTTTCACGTAGATATTAAATGGACGTAAATTAAAATAATTAAAAAAAAACGCCCAAGTGCGAATCGGACTTGCGCACAAATGGTTCCGTACTATTGACTAGGTTTCAAGCGTTTATCCGGTGCGGATTTTAATATCGGGCAAAAAGTGGCAAGAAAATCATTATTGTAGAATGAAAACCCCCCTTATATAAACCCTATTATGTTTTAAGTTTTTTTATGCGAGAGGCGGCAGACGATCTAGTGTGATGCCTGATGGTAAGCAGTCGACACCGCCCATGGACACCCGCAACTCTAACCGAGTTTAGGGTCACTGCCGGCCTTTTAAAAATGAATACGCTCGTTTCTTGAAGGTTCCCAAGGTAGCTGTTTGGAAAAACTGTCGCAGGAAGTTGGTTCCACAAAGTTCAGAAGTTCCTCATTTGTTGTTATAGAAGGAACAATAATACATCATTTGTGATTGAAATTTCAACTGTCTATCTATCGCGGTTCTATAAGAAACAGCCTGGTGACAGACAGACGTACGGACGGACAGACAGCGAAATCTTAGTGATTGGGTCCCGTTTTTACCCTTTCAGTGTGGTACCCTAAAGCAAGATGTTATTAGCGTGTATTTAATTAATGATTAATAATAGGTAATTAATGAATACAGTTGAGATTCTTTTATCGAAAGTTTAATATTTTTTGTAATTTATTTTAAGAATCTCATAATTTATAGCATTGAATGAAATCATTTAATAAAATAATTTTTTTACTTATTAAAATGAAACTTCATTTCAGTAGTTATTCGCCACTTAGGGCAAACACCTGGAGGATATCCCCACAATCGCTACGCTCTGGGCAGGCGGGTTGGCGATCGCAGGACGTAGCTTCTCGCACCGGTGACGCTGCCCGTCATCGGTCTATGGTATTTAGCTACGCCTTCAATAGTGACGGTAATACCGCCACCAGTCGGTTGCCAGCGTCTCGTTTGTTATTCGGCAGGATGCACTAGGGGCAGGTGAGGTTGACTTGAAGCGAAAAGATGATAGGCCGCAACCTTACATCATATTGTGAACTTCGAATCCTATCCAGTAGGTCTCGATAAAAGGTCAACGGACCAGTCCAGGATACATATTTCTTATTAGAGTCCACTTCTATAAATGGTTGTGATATAACTGCAACAACGTTTTGTTATATATTTATTTATTTAAATATTGAAAGTGACTGGTAATTAAAACTTGTGCCATTTGAATGTAGCTCACCTTGATCTTGTGGATCAGACGAATAAATTCAATTGCATTTTTTTAAATAAACTAGTGCACCAGTTGTGATGCGTTTACGATGCATTAACTTTGTGAGATTCCTCTTATAATCCTGGGTTCTATTGGTCTAACATCCCGAAATACAACGACCTTCACCGAGACATTTATTAGGTGAAACTTATTTTTTAAGTTATTAAATATGTCAATAAATATAATACTTACGGGTTGCCGATCAAGTTTTGGTCCAGGGTATTTGCTGGATGTAGGAAGAACGGGATGGAGAAATGTGGCGTGAATTACAGGAGGCCAAAGTTCAGCAGTGGAAGGCTGTTGATTAATTGAATTAATCAGACCGGTCAAAATGCAAGTATCGACTTACCTGTTAATACCTGGCTACCCAAGAGTTGTGACCGAAAAATAATAGGCAGCATAACGTTTGCATATTCTATGGATTTTATACTTTCGATTGGTATAGAATTTATCTAATAATAAAACCGATGAAATGTTTAACCATGCTTACCCCATCCATAAAATCATACCCTGGACTAAAACTTGACCGAAGTGAGTAATGTGAGAAGTGAGATCTCCAAACAAACAACAGTTAAGACAAACTTTCTTACAGCCATACTAAGATGCGCCTATTAACGTCTCCCAAACAAAGACTATTGTCAAACAAAGCCCTTATAATCCCTTACTAAGGCTTTATGCAGACGGTCGTCGCGACGGTCAATTTTGACCGTGAACTAAAAGCAAAGGGAATCCTGTACTGGCAAAGTACATAGATCGCTTAAATTGTACTACAAGATGTCTATATTGCCTTTTTCTTGTATTTTTGTTGTAATTTGTGCAATAAGTAATACTTATCTATCTATCTTTAAAGGGCATAAAGACCGTTGGTGCAAACTTTTCACAATAACATGTCGTTTATTTCAAACACGAATTTCGGGTTTGCTTTTGTCTGCGATTCGCCTCTAAGTGATATACGGCTGTGTTTACAAAGGTTACCATGCGACGTGAGGACGCACAGTGCCCAAAATCCTATAGGTACTTCGCGTGCGTGCATAGAAGCGAGACGCGCAGTGCGAGTCTTTGGAACTTGCACTATCTATACTTATAATAAATCTGTAGAGTAGTCAATTCTGTACATGAAATATATTTTCAAAATAACTATCAGGGGGTGATTAGTGATCGATACTGGACGGATTTTGAAGAAACTTGGCACGATTATTCTTCATGCTCCAGGGCAGGTTATAGCATACTTTTCGTCACGCTACAATCAATTGAAGCAGAGCAATGACGGGAAGTGTTGGGAAAACGGGCGAAATTTTTACCTGTATGTTTGATCGCGCATCACGCGAAAACTATTGTATGGAATTAAATGCAGTTGTCACTAATGTATAGCTAGAGGTCTAACTTAAAGTTTAAGTACCAAATTATAGAAGTCCGTTATTTTTGAAACCCGATAACCAGGCGTGCGACGCCGCCGGCACAGCTGGTATAACATAATACCTGAATATATTTTCTTTTCCTCAAGCTAAAAAACTTATAACTGTCACCATTTCTCGTGTGATTCTTGTGTACGATAAGGCCAGTCAAAAAGTATCCCTTTGCGGTCAAAAAGACCGCCAGTAACAAACTTCACACTTCTAAATCAACAATTTAATGAAAAGGCCAGATTTGATGTTTGATTTCAGTCTTTATATGCAAAGACGGAGGATCGAATTTTCTAAGAACGGATATAGACTATGTAGTAGCTTTGTTACCGAATCTATTAGTCGTATTATGACTTAGAGCTTTGACTGCCTTATAGTTCTAAGGGCGAGAGTTCTCGGGATCACATTAGGGGCGGGTCAAAAATTGTTACTGGGTTTTTCTGTCAAGAACTTACTCGTTCGCGGTCAGGAAATTAGCGGTGGTTTATCGCGTCCCATTGTTTTATGAGACTAAAGGAACAGGTAAGACCTGGAGGCCTGAAATACAGGGTCTCCCTAGCTTAGGCTCCAGACCACACACTAAATAATTTAATTATACAAACTGTAATTCTTTTATGAAATTGTAATTTAAACCAATTGTAATTCTTTTATGTTATTGTTTTGTGTCTGATAAATCTATACTTATTACTTAAATTACTTATCTTAACTATCTTAACTAATATTATAAAGCTGAAGAGTTTGTTTGTTTGTTTGTTTGAACGCGCTAATCTCAGGAACTACTGGTCCGAATTGAAAAAAATATTTTGTGTTGAATAGACCATTTATCGAGGAAGGCTTTAGGCTACATAACATCACGCTGCAACTATTAGGAGCGAAGAAACAATGGAAAATGTAAGAAAACGGGGGAAAAATAACTATTCCACGCGGACGAAGTCGCGAGCACAGCTAGTCCCACTAATATTATAAACGCGAAAGTTTGTTTGGATGGATAGATAGATGGATGGATAGATGGATGGATGTTTGTTCCCTTTTCACGCAAAAACTACTGAACAGATTTTAGTGAAACTTTACACGAATATTATTTATGCATCAGATTAACATATAGGCTATAAATTACAACGATTCATCAATTTTTTCATTCAGAATTTCGGGAAAATATGTTACGGAATGATTAAAAACTTTTTGAATACACCATAGACACTGTCATTTCTTGACTTTGTCAGCGAAACTATCAATTTGACATGACAGGTACTGATATCGAGGTAGGCAAATACGGAAATTCGCCACCAATAAGTACAAATAATTGTGAATTAAAATTGTGCGGCTTATTTTCGGAATGAAATTCTTCGGAAAATACGCAAACTGCTATAACTGAAAAGACGACCAACGTAAAGGGATAACCACCGGCGTTGTCTACTAGAATATTGCTCAGTTTCAGAGGCACCTCATTCAGCAACAAATTGGACCAAACTTTAGGAATAAAGTTGTGTACAGTCAAAACAGATCTAGCATAACCCGTAAACAAGGCGGCCTGCATCTGATAATGAATCACAGTGACCAAGAACCAAAAGCCTTACTGCAATCTCAGAAGGCTCACAACGGGCCACATGTCTAGCTTGGATGCGACGAATCTGCGATCAGTGTATGCTTAATAAATATTGTTCTAATCCAAATTGTAATCCCACTAATATTATAAACGCGAAAGTTTGTTTGGATGGATAGATAGATGGATGGATAGATGGATGGATGTTTGTTCCCTTTTCACGCAAAAACTACTGAACAGATTTTAGTGAAACTTTACACGAATATTATTTATGCATCAGATTAACATATAGGCTATAAATTACAACGATTCATCAATTTTTTCATTCAGAATTTCGGGAAAATATGTTACGGAATGATTAAAAACTTTTTGAATACACCATAGACACTGTCATTTCTTGACTTTGTCAGCGAAACTATCAATTTGACATGACAGGTACTGATATCGAGGTAGGCAAATACGGAAATTCGCCACCAATAAGTACAAATAATTGTGAATTAAAATTGTGCGGCTTATTTTCGGAATGAAATTCTTCGGAAAATACGCAAACTGCTATAACTGAAAAGACGACCAACGTAAAGGGATAACCACCGGCGTTGTCTACTAGAATATTGCTCAGTTTCAGAGGCACCTCATTCAGCAACAAATTGGACCAAACTTTAGGAATAAAGTTGTGTACAGTCAAAACAGATCTAGCATAACCCGTAAACAAGGCGGCCTGCATCTGATAATGAATCACAGTGACCAAGAACCAAAAGCCTTACTGCAATCTCAGAAGGCTCACAACGGGCCACATGTCTAGCTTGGATGCGACGAATCTGCGATCAGTGTATGCTTAATAAATATTGTTCTAATCCAAATTGTAATTTCTGTCCTCAATATACTAATATTATAACATTTCAGCCTAATAAAATCGTTTTAATTACGTATGTCGGAAGAAAATAACGCTTTGAAGTAAGTTAAGATTCATACACCGGCCAAGTGGTCGCTTTTTGGTCGGCATGATACTTAAAACCTGTGTACTAACATGTACAATTATTGTACATAGTTAGGCCCTGCGATCGCCAACCCGCCTGCCCAGGTGGCGCTTATACCCATAATATCCTCCAGATGTTTGCCCTAGGTGGCAAGCAACTGAAGAGGCCTGTGTCCAGCAGTGGACTGTAATAGGCTGATGATGATAATGATTTCTATATTAATCAATTTTAAACGTATCGCGCCGACGCCAGCCCTCTCCTGGCCGAAAATCGGCCACAATGACCATTCTCCAAGCAGACCGGGCAAGTATGCACGAGATATTGAAGTGTACATGTTTATGCCCATATACACAAGTGCATTACGTGCGGTTGCTCTGTTTGAAATAATGAGAATTCATAGTAGTAACTAGGTACGTAGGTAAGCACCATTTTTGATACCGTAAAAAGACTAATTGACTCAAAAAAAGTGCGGACGCGACATAACAATCTGATGACTGCTGACCCCAGTGGCGCATTATATCGGTTCCCGGTAGGATTCAATGTAGAAAACGAACTTTTTTAGATAACTCGAATAATTCAGGAAGACGTCGCTCTGGATAAGTCATCACCGGAACTTACGGTTAAGAGAACCATAGCTTAAGACCAGGTGATTCCTGAACAATGGGCTCGGCTTCCAATGGCCAACCAGAGGCCAACATGATGTACCTACATTGTGTTTGTCCTTTTTTTTTCTCAAGAGGGGAATGCATTAGGCACCTTCATGCCGTCTCCGGGTGGAGGCGGCATGGTGTGTGGGACTCACACCTCCCAAAAGGGAGGGCATACCCACTAAGCCCCCCTGTGTCGCCAGTGGGCAGCAAGTTGCAGGGACACGGGTAGCGCCGAAGCATACGGCCATATCCCTGCCTGCCCTGGCCAGCCGCAGATGATAAGCGGCCAGCACTCCTGGTCAGGGGGGGGGGGGGGGAATACCCCTGCCCCCGGATCCGGGGAGCAATAGAGTGCTCCCCGGGCGGACCTCGTGCAACGGTGTGGCTGCACCCACCACACCGTTACGCCCCTATGAGTGGATCGCGCCCCCGCACTCACCACTAAACACAGGGCTGAAGCGTATGCTCTGCCGTGTCCTCCGAGCCACTGTCGCAGTGACGGCATAGAGGATCAGGCTCTCGCCTGATCCTCCATTAGTACCGGCCGAAACATCGATGTCCCGTGAGGACCTGGGTCAGCCGGTACGTCACCACCCCGTGGGGGCGCCGCATCCACTCTTCCAAGATGGGACATTGTGTTTGTCCTGTGTCAACCTATGATCAGATTTCTCAGCACTCAAATCGAATACCTATATCTTCATCATCTTTTGAGCATCCATTCGTAAGCGCGTGTGATAAAATAAGAGACAAAGACGCGTACGTACATGATATAATGACAGAGTAAGCTCTTCATGACAAACCGATGTTCACGCAGGCAAAGCCGCGGGCAGCAGCTAGTCCCACTATATAATATTATAAACGCGAAAGTTTGTTTGGATGGATATGGGATGGATAGATAGATGGATGGATGTTTGTTCCCTTTTCACGCAAAAACTACTGAACAGATTTTAGTGAAACTTTACACGAATATTGTTTATGCATCAGATTAACATATAGGCTATAAATTACAACGATTCATCAATTTTTTCATTTAGAATTTCGGGAAAATATGTTACGGAATGATTAAAAACTTTTTGAATACACCATACTTAGATACTGTCATTTCTTGACTTTGTCAGCGAAATTATCAATTTGACATGACAGGTACTGATATCGAGGTAGGCAAATACGGAAATTCGCCACCAATAAGTACAAATAATTGTGAATTAAAATTGTGCGGCTTATTTTCGGGATGAAATTCTTCGGAAAATACTATATGCAAACTGCTATAACTGAAAAGACGACCAACGTTAAGGGATAACCACCGGCGTTGTCTACTAGAATATTGCTCAGTTTCAGAGGCACCTCATTCAGCAACAAATTGGAACAAACTTTAGGAATAAAATTGTGTACAGTCAAACAGATCTAGCATAACCCGTAAACAAGGCGGCCTGCATCTGATAATGAATCACAGTGACCAAGAACCAAAAACCTTACTGCAATCTCAGAAGGCTCACAACGGGCCACACGTCTAGCTCGGATGCGACGAAACTGCGATCAGTGTATGCTTAATAAATATTTTTCTAATCCAAATTGTAGTTTCTGTCCTCAATATACTAATATTATAACATTTCAGCCTAATAAAATCGTTTTAATTACGCATGTCGGAAGAAAATAACGCTTTGAAGTAAGTTAAGATTCATACACCGGCCAAGTGGTCGCTTTTTGGTCGGCATGATACTTAAAACCTGTGTACTAACATGTACAATTATTGTACATAGTTAGGTACCACCTATAATTAAAAAATTTTAATTTAGCAGTGGACTGTAATAGGCTGATGATGATGATGATTTCTATATTAATCAATTATAAACGTATCGCGCCGACGCCAGCCCTCTCCTGGCCGAAAATCGGCCACAATGACCATTCTCCAAGCAGACCGGGCAAGTATGCACGAGATATTGCAGTGTACATGTTTATGCCCATACACAAGTGCATTACGTGCGGTTGCTCTGTTTGAAATAATGAGAATTCATAGTAGTAACTAGGTACGTAGGTAAGCACCATTTTTGATACCGTAAAAAGACTAATTGACTCAAAAAAAGTGCGGACGCGACATAACAATCTGATGACTGCTGACTCCAGTGGCGCATTATATCGGTTCCCGGTAGGATTTAATGTAGAAAACGAACTTTTTTGGATAACTCGAATAATTCAGGAAGACGTCGCTCTGGATAAGTCATCACCGGAACTTACAGTTAAGAGAACCATAGCTTAAGACCAGGTGATTCCTGAACAATGGGCCGCGGCTTCCAATGGCCAACCAGAGGCCAACATGATGCACCTACATTGTGTTTGTCCTGTGTCAACCTATGTTCAGATTTCTCAGCACTCAAATCGAATACCTATATCTTCATCATCTTTTGAGCATCCATTCGTAAGCGCGTGTGATAAAATAAGAGACAAAGACGCGTACGTACATGATATAATGACAGAGTAAGCTCTTCATGACAAACCGATGTTCACGCAGGCAAAGCCGCGGGCAGCAGCTAGTAATATTATAAAGCTGAAGAGTTTGTTTGTTTGAACGCGCTAATCTCAGGAACTACTGGTCCGAATTGAAAAATTCTTTTTGTGTTGAAAAGACCATTTATCGAGGAAGGCTTTAGGCTATATAACATCACGTTGCAACTATTAGGAGCGAAGAAATAATGGAAAATGAAAAAAGGGGGAAAAATAACTATTCCACGCGGACAAAGTCGTGAGCACAGCTAGTAAATATATATTATTATTATTAACAGAGAGTGCATCTATGCGTGGCATGTCTTGGGTTCTTTATTTATTATATTCGACATTCATATAAATTATCCTCGCAAAATGCTCGGTTAAATAAGTGAATGTGTGGTCGTCAGTACTTAGTGCTTCACAATAACCGGTTGGAATAGAACCTCTAGTTTTCCTTTACCCACTTTCGTTACAATAATAGTGACCGGTGGTCAGAAGGTGTCAAATACTCGCAAGCACATTGTAGAGTGTGAAACTCTATCCGTGTGTGTTTTAGTTAACTATTATTTGAGTTTTATAAAGGGAAACCGGACTAGTATGTGGTAGGACAATGAAATGTATCCAGGAAAGAAAGGCCTTGTGTGCGCTAAATGTATGACTCATCATCAAGAGAGGTAGGGCATAGCGAATCTTCGCTCGAATTGAGCTGCCCGTCCGGGGAAGGACCTCCACCCTATAGAATACCGCTGCCAAATGACCTCCGGGTCGTGTTTCTGCTGGTGAGTAGGGTCTCCGGAGTTCGTGGGGGGTTAGGGTTGGGCCGGCATGGCAGTAGCAACTGACAGGTAACTAACCAGTTACTTGCCAGTTGTCACAGCGACTTGGGCTTCTCTTTCGCTTTCTATCACGCGTAGGGAAGCCATTATGTCGAGATACTATAAAAAAAAAACTGTCCATATCAGTCCACTGCTGCTCCCAATGCTCGCCACTTCGATCGGTCCCGGGCCTCTCGCATCCAGCACTTGCCAGCCGTCCTGCGCAAATCGTCACTCCACCTGGCCTGAGGGCGTCCTAAACTACGTTTGCCGAAACGCGGTCTCCACTACAGAACTCGTTTACCTCAACGGTTATCGGTTCTGCGGCAGAATGTATGACTATATCTTGCAAAATTTGGTCATACTCAGTCTATTGCAGTCCACGGCTGGACATAGGCCTCTCCAGTAGTTCGCCACTTGGGCCGAACATCTGGAGGATACCTATACCCATATTCGCTACGCTAGGCAGGCGGGTGAGGTTGGTTTAGAGTGAAAAGATGATAGGTAGGCCCCTTACTCCTTCTACAACATAATTTAAGCACACACAGCTTAGCGCTACTTTCTTTTTTTTATAGTAGCTCGGCATAATGGCTTTCCTACGCCTAATGAAAAGCGAAAGAGAAGCCCCAATCGCTGTGACAAGTAACTGGTCAGTTACCTGTCAGTTGCCACCGCCTTTTTTTTGCTGGTCAAACTCTAATCCCCCACGTGCTCCGTAATACTACCTAGGTACTTACTCACCGGCAGAAACACGTAATTTTATTCTTCGTGTCTTTCTTTTTAATGCGAAGAAAAATAGTTTTTATCTACGCAGACTAAGTCGCGGGCACAGATGGTTTTCTATAATGGATTATATTTAAGCATATTGGCTAACAAAACTCTTGTGTTGCGTTTCTTTCAAAAAGCACACCTTTTGATTTCTCGTCACGACTTTACGAGGATACTGGCACAATACAAGGGATTGTATGACGCTTACAGTAAGAATTTATTTGTCGCCCACTTTTGTGAACATCACATCATCATCCATATTCAACTCTAACATCTAGGAAACAAGGCTGCAATTCACCTGAGAAAGATCTAAAGCTAATTTTGTAAATTCATGCGCATTCTTATACAATGTTACGTATTTTGATTTTTGTGTGTTTATCGATTTTACATTTTATTACAATGGTGGTAAGATGCGTTTTGGTTTAGTGAATAAAATTCGAAATTGATGCTAGTGGAAGTTGTACGTAAATAATCTTGTTACTTTTTCTTTCGAAGTCAAAGGAAATCGTAAAATGTGACCCAATTTGAATTTACAACGACGGATTGTATTTTATCTTCGATATTATATTGTAGGTACGAATTCATTTATTGTACTAATTCCAAGCCACCCCCACCTGCCCGTGGCGCATCCTGCTGAATAACAGACTAGGCTCTGGCAACCGACTGGTGGCGGTATAACCATCACAATTGTATCACAGGGGGATGACGGACAGCAGCGTCACAAGAGCGAGGAGCTACGCCCTGCGATGGTGGTTATGGGTAAATTCTAACGGTGTTTGCCCAAAGTAGCGAACAAGAGCAAGTGGAGAGGCCAATGTCCAGCAGTGGACTGAGATAGGTTGAAGATGATGATGATAGACGCTGTTAAACGTGTCGCAAGTTAGAAATGGCAATGGAGATGTTTAAGAGAGGTAGGGCATAGCGAATCTTCGCTCGGATTGAGCTGCCCGTCCGGGGAAGGACCTCCACCCTATAAAATACCGCAGCCAAATGACCGTCGGGTCGTGTTTCTGCTGGTGAGTAGGGTGTCCGGAGCTCGTGGGGGCTTAGGCAATTGACAGGTAACTGACCAGTTACTTGCCAGTTGTCACATCGACTTGGGCCTCTCTTTCGCTTTCCATCAGGCGTAGGGAAGCCATTATGTCGAGCCACTATAAAAAAATAAACATACCTAGCCGGTAAGCATGGTTCTTAGATACAGGGCATCCTGGAATGAAGATCTATGGAGTCCCAGAAGTAGACATATACCATAGTTGAATGAAAGTAGCGCAATACTGAGATACATATCGGATGGTAGAGTCACTTTTTACACAAATCTGCTCTACATGACCTAAACGTTGACTTGGTAGAGAATGATCCTAGCATTAAGTTACATGGAGCTCGTGGGGGGTTAGGGCCGGCATGGCGGTGGCAACTGACAGGTAACTGACCAGTTACTTGCCTGTTGTCACAGCGAGTTGGGCTTCTCTTTCGCTTTCCATCAGGCGTAGGGAAGCCATTATGTCGAGCCACTATAAAAAAAAAAAACAAATGACATGTACCATTTTGAGCAACTACAGTTTAAATAAAGACAAATACCTATCATTTTTCAGTTTATATGTGCTTTTGTCAAGTCTATCAATAAACATCTTTCTTTTCAATTATTATCCTTTACCCAAAGGGTAAAGATGTTATTAACCGTATTAATTGCACAAAAAATGTTTATTATACCTAGTTTTCTCTATGTCTGTGTTTGTCTGTCAAACATACATTACTAAGTACAGGACAGACAGATAATATACTCAGTATCCGTACAACCGTCATTATAAATGTATCTGTTCAAACTCTCACACAATTCCACCTCTTTTTGAACATGACAAAACGCCTACATTTGCGTCTTTATACCACAAACGAGCCAACATAAATTAATAAGCGCACCGAATACCAGACTATCTTTTTAAATTTGACTGGAGCACTTTATCTTCATCAACTATCCATCAGGTGCATACGCATTCCTTTGCTTTGCTCTAAAAAAAAACAAAAGTCTTGACTAATACGAGTTGTAAACGCCGTAAAAGGGCTAAGTTGAAAGAAGAAAAAGGTAACTTAAGCGTGTTATACATTAGATTTTTTTAAAACTTTTGTCTCTCTCTTCAAACCTAATTACACAATGACACATATTTATTATATACTATCCTTTTTGCTTTCTGTTACCCTCACCTGCCTGTGATGTATCCTGCTGAACAGACGAGACTCTGGCAACCGTCGGCGGTATAACCATCATAGCATAGGCGTAGCTAGATACCACAGAACGGTGACGGGCAGCAGCTTCTTCGGAGCGGGGAGCTACACCCTGCGATGGACAACCCGCCTGCCTAGCGTGGCGATTATGGGTAAAGCCTCCAGACGTTTGACTATAGAAAAATGCCTTTGTGCAGTAGTGGACTGCAATAGACTGATGATAATGCTTATATAAGAGATTTAGGGCATAGCGAATCTTCGGTCGAATTGAGCTGCCCGTCCGGGGAAGGACCTCCACCCTATAGAATACCGCAGCCAAATGACCTCCGGGTCGTGTTCCTACCGGTGAGTAGGGTTTCCGGAGCTCGTGGGGGGTTGGGCCGGCATGGCGGTGGCAACTGACAGGTGACTGACCAGTTACTTGCCCGTTGTCACAGCGACTTCGGCTTCTCTTTCGCTTTCCATCAGGCGAAGGGAAGCCATTATGCCGAGCTACTATATAAAAAAAAAGATGTAATTTAATTCCAAAAATGGTAACCCTAACCTAGCTTTATGCTTAATCACCCAGCCTCTGACGTACGCCAGCGACCATAATTGCCGCAAATAGCTCATTTTCAATACGACCACACAAAAAGACACTTTGTACATGGCATCTTAAGTATATGTCAACGACATGTGATTCACTATCAATGGAATGTGGCTTTAGGGTACTCGAGTAAGCATTATATTAGACTTTGTCACCAAATTAATACGAAATGAATAAATAAGACATGCCACGCTGGGCCACACAGCGCCATCTAGCCCCAAACTAAGCCGAAGCTTGTACTATGGGTACTGATAAACTTACTTAGATAAATTTTTTATAAATAAATACATATTATATAGAAAACACCCAGACCAATACAAACAGACATGTGGGAATCGAACCCACGACCCTTGGCTCAGAGGGCAGAGGTCACTACCAATTAGAGGATTCGATCCCGGGATCCCGGTCATATTTCAGTCCCGAAATTTTCGGGATTAAATTTAAAGAGTCCCGGGATTTTCGGGATTGATATATTTTTAATAAAAGTTAATAAAAATGTGCGTAAAACGAAACGCACTTACTTTCATCCACTTTCATCTAACGTTTTGACGGCCATCTCATTTACACGGCTGATTTCATTTGATTGCGCTAACGACCGGCCCCGGATTATGTTTAAAAGTGAGTGAAAATTCCTCATCACGTCGTGATAAGTATTGATATTTATTTTGTTAATCAAAGAATTTATAAAAAAAAAAACAAAATGCACTAGAGGTCTTAGAGTTATCGAGTTATAATCCAACATCGGCTTTTCTTTCGTTGAGTACATGTCTGATGCAAGTAATAAGCATAATTATGTACCTATTTCGTACGCGTAACGGCCCATTGAAAAAACCGCCAAAAATTAAATCTGTAAAATTTTTGTCTGTCTGTATGTTCGTTATAGAAACAAAAACTACTTGACGGATTTTAACGAAACATTGTACATTTATTCTTCATACTCATGGGCAGTATACTTTTTATCACGATCAGTTTACTATACTTTTTATCAATAGAAGCAGAGTAGTGAAGGGAAATGTTGGGAAAGCGGGGGAAATTTTAATCTGTACTTATGTTTGAACGCGCATCTCGCGAAAACTGCTGCATGGAATCGAATGCGGTTTTCACCATGTATTGCTAGAGTTCTAACTTAAGATTTAAGCATTTTTTTTTAAACCGATATCCACGCGTGAGACGTCGCATGCACAGCTACTAATAAATAAACCACGTCTATTATTAGACGTAAAGTTGAATCCAATATGTGACCGCGGCATAAATGTTTTTTTCATTTGGTTAAAGAAGTTAACGATGAATCCAAAGAATGTATATGGTGTATTGTTTAATTCTGTTTAGTTTTTTGAAGATTTTTGTTTTGCTGTCTTTTTGTTACCATTTTCTACGACCAATACAATCCCGGGACTATCCCGGGATCCCGGGATTAACTGTAGAAAATCCCGAAATCCCGGGATTCGAAAAATCGACCGGGACCGAATCCTCTACTACCAATTGAGCCACCGAGTCAGTCAATAGTGATGGTTATACCGCCACCAGCCGGTATACGTAGAATATCCTAATTAAGTTTCAAATTTATTGCTCACCGCAGTAAAACTGATCCATTTATTACACTTAAAGTTACTTAAGTATGATTAACATTGTTAACTAAACGTAACAAAGGCTTAAGTAGTTTATTTAGAATACTTATACAAAAGGAATCCGGAAAGAAAACCCTTTGTTTTGCACATGGTATCATATTTACTCACATATGGACTGCAATAGGTTAATTCTGATGATGATCATGTGTTATGTAATGATGTAAGACCACCCACTCACTGATTTAAAAGTACCTACAAGAAGCTTGTTGCCGTGAAAAATATAATTAGTTCGTATTATAGATTATTTAAAAATAAGAGACACGTATCTTTTAATTTCTAAATTAGACCAAGAATAACAAAGATATAGCCCGCTAATGTTACGTGTGACGTAAAACCTCTATTTTTTCGCAAGGAGTGACGTCAAAGACTCCCACTGCTAAATTTTGAAGCCTTGTATCTTTGTTACTTTTTGTTCAGGCGAAAAAAGAAAAAAGACGTGTCCAATATTTTTTTATAATCTTAAATACGGACTAAATATAATGTATTTTGACCCTGGAAATAACCCTATAACGCCATACTGAACATAAAGACCACCCACACTCTGATTTAAAAGTACAATTAACGCAAACCTTAATTCAATCACATCACATTCCAATTGCCTGCCGTTGAGCCTTACTTCGTCTACGAAACCCAATAAGTCTATCACTACACCACCAAGCACTAATCAGCACCCAAGTCACATATAGTTCTTTAAACGCCGGCATTTTCTAGAAACTGATATCTGACATCTAAAATGGCGGCCACGTTTGTAAGGGACTCTGCACACTGCGTTAGGGTTCGTTTGAAGACTCGTGAGCTTACTGACGACCTTTGGGTAGAGAAATAGCAAGATAGCTGTGCCTCAGTAAGACCGATACTATTTGAACGCCTCCATAAACTTCTGTACTGAACTGATCGAATTTCGGCACATTATCATCACCAGCCAATCGCAGTCAACTGCTCGAAAAATCTGGCTTTACCTACTCATAATTGCCACGCTGGGCAGGCGGGTTGTTCTCGCTCTGGTGACATAGCTGCCCGTCATCGGCCTGTGCTACTTAGCTATGCCTTCAATAGTGATGGTTACACCAGTCAGTTGCCAGAGCCTAGTCTGTTATTCGGCACGATGTACTCGTACCACGGGCAGGAAAGGGTGGCTTGAAGCAAAATGATAATTAGGTCGCTCCCTTGCAATTTTGTCCGTATATTACTGTTTGTATGCGATTATCGTATAATTTGTTGTGTGGTCTAGAGTTTCATTATAAGTTTTTTTTATAGTAGCTCGACAGCTTCCCTACGCCTGATGGAAAGCGAAAGAGTAACTGATCAAGGGCAAGTAACTGATCAGTTACATGTCAGTTGCCACAGCCATGCCGGCCCAACCCTTACCACAAGCTTCGGAAACTCTACTCACCGGCAGAAACACGACCCAGAGTCATTTGGCTGCGGTACTCTATAGGGTAGAGGTCCTTCTCTGGACGGGCGGCTCAATTCGAGCGAAGATTCGCTATGCCCTACCTCTCTTGTTCGGGACTTGTCTGTTATTCGGGACGATGTACTTGTACCACGGACAGGAGAGTGTGGCTAGGAGCAAAATGATAATTAGGTCGCTTCCTTCAATGTTGTCCGTATATTACTTACTGTTTGTATTATTCGTGTAATATGTTATGTGGTCTAGAGTTTCATTAAAAGTGCGTTAAGTAGAGTTTTCTAAGCGTCTAACTAATAGTCTGTCGCCTTTAAAATACACCTTATGCACAAGTCCTAACATGGCGCTCCACAGCCCGTGCATATTAATGCATTAAGTATTGTTCTAAACTCACACCGTGCATTTTGATGAGGAGATAGCATTTCTTCGTAAAGATAGACTTGTTCCCATGATGTCATAGGAAGTGCTTTTATGATGTGCGCGCTATTAATATTTATTGACGATTTTTTAATGATAGTAGCCTTTGTTAGAAGCCGCGATGGAATAGAAATGGATGATTAATTCGTCACCTTTATTTTAAACGTACTTATACAGTTACAATAATTATGTTAAAGTGGTTATTAAAAATGACTATTTTTTCTGAAACAAAATGATAAATACCTATGCCAGTCTGGGCCACATAGAGTCATTAAATCAGAAATGCCACTTATATTATAAACGCGAAAGTTTGTTTGGTGTGTATTTATTGATGAATGGTTTTATGAAAACTTTACAGTTATACCTATAGTGTCACCTGATACCATCAGATTAACATATCCTACTAATTCCTACTTCCTTCTTATCCTACTTCCTACTAATATTATAAATGCCAAGGGTCTGTTTGGATGGATGGATGTTTGTTACTCTTTCACGCAAAAAATTACTGAACGGATTTTAATGAAACTTCACAGTAATACGAGTATAGCTTATACATTGGATTAAGGCTATGTTTTATACGAATATTCACGCAGGCAGAGCCGCGGGCAGCGGCTAGTATACCATAATTTGCAAGGAAATTACGATTCTGTGATTTTAAATTTCCGGAAAAATTTGTTGCGGACTTTCTGAATAGACCAGAAATGCTATCACATCTTGATATATTGTCCGATATGATAGAATATATTGTACAAAGTTTAAATAACAATAATTATAAACAATATTATAAATGCATGTGACACCACAAGTAAACATCACAATTAAATTTCACCAAAAACGTTCATAACAAACGGATATTACGCTTCACCATCAAACCATTACCCATGGAGCGGTTTCCCATACAATGACATAGAAAGTGTCCATTTTGTTTTCTATGACCCAAATGGTGTTTACAACGCAACCGTATTGCACAATCTTTGTAGGCACTTTCCTCTCCCCGCGTGTAAACGAACCTTATGGACGGGCATAGATAAGATAGATGCAGAACAGATGAGCTGTAGATTGTTGGGTAGCTTTGATCTTTAATTCAGAGGTTTTTTTTATAGTAGATCGACTTAATTGCGATTACCCTGAAGGCCCACTGAGATGCCGTTTCACGCCCCGCCTAAAGAACCTAGGATTGTTAGAGAAAGGAAACACATGAGCTGGAAGGGCATTCCATGACTTAATGGCACGGGGCAAGAACGAGGAACTAAACCTCTTGGTGCGCGCCACCATCGTCTGGGTGGTATGCGGATGACAACGCTGTCCAGCACGTGTTGTTCGGGAGTGGAAAGGAGAGGATGGAACGAGTTGGAATAACTCTTCGGAGCATTCCCCATTGTAAAGACGATAGAGAACACTAAGACTGGCAATGTCTCTACGTAGCTGAAGAGGTTCCAGGTTTTTGGTCACCTCTTGATCCCCAACAATACGGATAGCACGTCGCTGCAACCTATCAAGAGCCTCCAACAGGTACTTAGCAGAACCGTCTCAGAGATGAGAGCAGTACTCCACACTCGGACGAACCTGCGTCTTATATAAGACACAGAGCTGCACAGAACTTTGTCAATTCTCACTCTACCTTGGCAGAAATAATCGTGAAGAGGTCGGATGCCATTCATTAGGAAAAAATAATAAAATCATTTCGATTAATTTCCTTCAATCCCCTTTCTGTATAACAATTAATCATACTTCTCTCCTAAGCATGAGAGGCGTCTCACAATGTATAATATGTATTTATTTACAAAAAAAAAATGTATCTAAGTAAGTTTATCAGTTGTCTAGTACCCATAGTACAAGCTTCGGCTTAGTTTGGGGCTAGGTGGCGCTGTGTGGCCCAGCGTGGCATGTCTTGGGTTATTTATTAAAAAAAAAAAAAAAAAAAAAATGTGGGTCGAACCTCTCTTTGTCCTCAGATTAAGTAAAGGTACTCTCTAATCGGATCTTTCTTGATTCGGCTCAGTGCGGTGAAGTCGAAAGCTGTTAAGTGATACCTACAGGGAATAGGCTTAGTGAAAAGCCGCTCTTAATAATACCTGTGAGTTTTGGGTACAGCGGTATCTACTTAAGCATCATCAGCATATTGCAGTCCACTGCTGGACAAAGGCCTCTCCAGCTGTTCGCCACTCTGGAGGATATACTCATGCTACACCACGCTGCAGCGTGGCGATTATGCCCAGCGCGCTGGGCAAGCGGGTTGGCGATCGCAGAGTGTAGCTTCTAGCTCCAGTGACGCTGCTGCCCGACATCGGCCTGTGGTATTTAGCTACGTCTTCAACCTGTCGGTTGCCAGCGCCTCGTTTGATGTTCGGTTCGGGTTCTGGCTTGAAGAGAAATGATGATAGGTCGCTCCCTGACATCCACATGGCTGTGATAACTGACTGGAAACTAAGATTTCTAGGCTGTTATCAGAGCGATTTGGGCTTCTTTTCTAGCTTTTCATAATGTAAAAGAAATCCCCTAGTTGACTCTTAAGACACACATGGAGCGGTGATTTGTATTTTTCCCGTCACTTATTATTCAAAACTGGGCCTCTACCACCAAAGTCGAATACGATCGTTCATTGAACGGATCGCGTACTATTGCATCATAAATCATGAATTAAAATAATGAAAATCGACTTTGACGAAATTTAGTTCGTTTATTCGAACACGGGAGGGACAAATGGTGTATTTATGGTGCAAAATTACGCGATACGTTCAACGAACGATCGTTTTCGATTTTGGTATGGGCCCTGGCCCATATACCTACTACTGACGCAAGAAAAACTATCCATAAGAATGGAAATTTTCTGAAGGCAAATCGGAGAAACTGGACCATAGTTACGTTACGATAACGCTATGACATTTTGCAACGTTTTCTGCTCAGAGCATGCGACATTGAGCGTTTCTATGTCAATAAGATACGATATCAATGGAGGTCGGAAGTTTTTCACATAATTTACATAGTAAATAGACAGACATGTATTGACGATAATAGCTGGCTTGATGGCTCATTTAGTAGTGTCACCTGCTTCCTCAACCAAGGTTTTTTTTTTTATGGAATAGGGGGCAGACGAGCAGACGTCTCACCTGATGGTAAGTGATAACCGCCGCTCATGTACATCTGCAACATCAGGAGTTACAGATGCGCTGCCGGCCTTTAAGAAAGAGGTATGCTCTTTTCTTGAAGTTTTGAAGGTCGTATCGGTCCGGAAACGCCGCTGGCGACAAAGCATTCCACAGTTTAGTCGTGCTTCGATTTCCACCCGGGACGAAATTCGTGTGATAAACATTTGTGCTTTTTTCGGTCTTTCGGTCTAGTCATTCAATTAAATGTCGTCATTCAATGAACGCGCTAGCCATTCAACTGAATAGGAGATTCAACCAGATGACTGCGACATATCAATCACGATTGAAGGCGCAGCTAAATACTACAGACCGATGACGGGCAGCAGCGTCATCGGAGCGACGAGCTACGCCCTGCGATCGCCAACACGCCTGCCCGCTGCATATAAAAAGAACTAAGTATACCTGACTTATAACTGTCACGCTTAACTAGCGTAACTGGAGTAGTGGTCGAGTTCGGAAGAACTGCGCGGGTCAAGGTTCGACCGGTGCGAGTCGCAGCTGTGTCGACATCGGGGAAACGGACAGCTGACTCGTGTGGTACAAGGTTCGAGGGCCGGGCGGTTTGGTTGATAAATATTATTTTTATTTAAATAATAAATAAATAACACAAGACATGCCACGCTGGTCTGGGTGTTTTCTATGTATAATATGTATTTATTTACAAAAAAAATGTATCTAAGTAAGTTTATCAGTTGTCTAGTACCCATAGTACAAGTTTCGGCTTAGTTTGGGGCTAGGTGGCGCTGTGTGGCCCAGTGTGGCATGTCTTGGGTTATTTATTTATAGAAGATATAGATATACGCTACCGCTAACTTCTTAACCCTAACCTGCCAATCAAGTTGCGCAATCTGTGACTAAGGCGAATTCCTTAGTGTAAGCACGGACACCGAGATTTAAAAGATACCGATCAGTTATTAGCGGCAGGGTGGTTGACCATTGTTGTTTTTGTCTTAGTCTTAGCCGGTACAGTCACTGCGGAGTTATTCCACGAGCAATTGTTTCGGGTTAACTAATTACAGATTGTGATAATGGTATGTGGGGCGGATGAAGGATTTAGCAATAATAGGGACAATCGAACCATCCAAACAAACTTTCGCTTTTATAATTATTAGTAGGAAGGATATGAAACAGTAGGAAGTAGGATCGGATAGGATTAGTAGGATTATTAGAGAGGTAGGGCATAGCGAACTTTCGCTCGAAATGAGCTGCCTATACGGGGAAGGACCTCCACCATATAGAATACCGCGGCCAAATGCCCTCGGAGTCGCGTTTCTGCCGGTGAGTAGGTTTTCTCTCTCTTCTCGTAGGCTCGTGGGGGTTAGGGTTGTGCAGGCATGTGCGGTGGCAACTGACAGGTAACTGACGAGTTACTTGCCCGTTGTCACAGTCACTTGGCCTCTCTTTCGCTGGGAAGTCATTATGTCGAGCTACTATGTATATATATTTTGGATTTATCATGTTGCAGAGTTCATTTCTTCCATCATCATCAGCCTAGCGCAGTCCACTGCTGGACATAGACCTCGTTTGTTCGCCATTTTGGGCAAACACCTGGAGTAGCCGCTTAATGGGTAGGAATTCCCATTATCCCCATATTAAGAGAGGTAGGGCATAGCGAATCTTCGCTCGAATTGAGCCGCCCGTCCGGGGAAGGACCTCCACCCTATAGAATACTGCAGTCAAATGACCTCTGGGTCGTGTTTCTGCCGGTGAGTAGGGTTTCCGGAGCTCGTGGGGGGTTAGGGTTGGGCCGGCATGGCGGTGGCAACTGACAAGTAACTGACCAGTTACTTGCCCGTTGTCACAGCGACTTGGGCTTCTCTTTCGCTTTCCATCAGGCGTAGGGAAGCCATTATGTCGAGCCACTATAAAAAAAAAATAAAAAATATCGCCACGCTGGGCAGGCGGGTTGGCTATGGCAGGGCGTAGCTTCTGCACCAGTGACGCCTTTCGCAGTCCAGCAGTGGACAAACCACGATTAAGTGAAACTAGATTGGACAATCAAATGAGTTCGTAATAACGAACTTTATCTGCCTGGACTTAACCTTTTTTTTATATTACACCATAAAAACCCTTATTAATATTCAAGACACACAAATGAACGCTCCCACAATTTAAGAGGCCCAATTTGCGGGTCCTATGACTGGTAATCTCGCTCCGACCTTCGGAGCAAAATTACATGGTATCAGAGACGCCCCTGTTTCACGCCGGTATTTTAAATGAGCACCTAAATGCTAGAATTCTTTATAAGAACATTGATAAAAACATTTTTTCAAGCTCAATCTTGGGTTTGGTTTCGGAGAAACAGATTTGACGTATTCGGACTTTAAAAACACCGCCCTTTTAATCAGATCACCTTGTTAATTTTTTTTAAAGAGAGAAATATATAGCATATTCAGGCTAAATCTGAGGGAGCCAGCGTGGCGTGTGGAGCTCAAACCTCCCAGAATGGGAGGGCATACCCACTAATCACCCCTGTGTCGCCAGTGGGCAGCAACTTACAGGGACTCGAGTATCGCCGAAGCATTCGGCCGCATTTCTGCCTGCCCCAGGCCAGCCGCAGATGACAAGCGGCCGGCACTCCAAGGACCTTGCTATCTAAGTCAAATTTGATAACTATAGGTACTTTTCGTGCATGACAATAGGCTATTATGGCTAAAAATTGTAATTAGTCCGTCTTTTAGCTTATTCAAAAATAAAAGACACGCATTTTTTTATTTGTAAATTAGACTAAAAATTACAAAGTTATAGCCCGTTGAAATTACGCGTGACGTCACTCGGTGAGGCATATTTACGGGAGCGAGTGACGTCAAAGACCACTCTTAACTTTTGATGCCTTGTATCTTTGCTGTTGTTTATTTGAATGAAAAAGGGAAAAATACGTGTCTATTATTTTTAAATAAGCTAAAAGACGGACTAATTACAATTTTTAGCCATAATAGCCTATTAAAGGCATAGCTTAATACGGCAGCGTCACCGGAGTAAAAATACCCAATGTTACTCCTTTTGGGTCACTACGTGAACCCTTTAGATAAGGTATGCTAGTAACGAAATAGAATACGAACGAATATACTCGTACTTTCTCAGGCCAAAAATAGATTACCTACTAAGAAAAGAGTTTCACCCCAAAAGGGATATTGTAAGGGTTTTTATATGTATGAATAAAAGATGAGGCGTCGTATCACACGCATTTGGCATAATGCCGAGTGTTCTGTTTGCTGAGCACAGTGACATTGAGGTGGTTGCTACATAATACAATTCAATTAAATATATTATATGACTGGCTACCTCGAGAAGGAAGTCGAAGCGTAAGCAGACCAGCAGCTAGATGGTCGGACGATATTAAAAAGACGCAGGGCCGACCTGGACTAGAGACGCCGCATCTAGAACGCTCTGGAATTCCAGAAAGGAGGCTTATGTTCAGCAGTGGACACATAAATGCTGAGAAGAAGAAGATATTATATGACATCATCATCATCATCATTATCAGCCTGCAAACGTCCACAGTTGCACATAGGCCTCTCCATATGATGCCTATTTGGGCAAACATTTACCCATAATCGCCACGCTGGTCAGGTGAGTTAGTGATCGCAGGGCGTAGCTCCTCGCTCCGGTGACACTGCTGCCCGTCATCGGCCTGTGGTATTTAGCTACGCCTTCAATCGTGATGGTTATACCGCCACCAATCAGTTGTCAGAGCCTCGTTAGTTATTCGGCAGGATGCACCACGAGCAGGTGAGGGTGGCTTAGAGCGAAAAGATGATAGGAGACACTCTCGTACATCCATTGAAGTATCATCATAACACTCACAATTATACTTTGATCTGAGCATTAAAAAAAGAGATACATGATCCAATCTCATTTAAAATGGAACAATTTTTTTGTTAATAACCAGTTTTTGTCAACGCTTTTATCACGCCGATGACTCTATTCAATACATTGCGTCATTTCTGATTTATTAGCCTAGTTTTTCTTCGCTGTAAAAACTGGTCAAGTGTGATCCTGTTCTATGTTAGTACAGTTCCATAGGTATAAGTAGGAAGCGATGTATGGGAGCCTCCTTACCTATCATAATATATATTAATTATTCATGTTTTCGCTTCAAACCACCCTCATCTGCCCGTGTTGCATCCTATTGAATAACAATTGAGGCTCCAGCGACGGCTTGATGGCGGTATAACAATCACGATGGCAGGCGTAGCTAAATACCACAGGCCGATGACTGGCATCAGCGTCACCGAAGCAAGCCCGCCCTGCAATCGCCAATCTGCCTGCCCAACGTGGCTGTTATGGGTAATAACTCCAGATGTTTGCCCAAAGTGGCGAACAACTGGAGAAGCCTATATCGACCAGTGTACTGCGATAGGCTGACGATGATAATGGATGATGTACAAGTTGGGGTAAAAAAGTTCTGGAGTAGGTACCGCTTCTCGGCAAAAGTAGTGTCGGACACCTTAAAGCCAGGTGGAGTTTTCTTGTGCTGGATGCGAGGAGCTCAGGATTGAGCGAAGTGGTGAGTCAATGGTTGAATGGTGTCCATCTAGGTCTTCCCCTTCCAACAGATCCATTCACGCTCTCGCTATAAGTATTTTTTCTTGGTAAATCTACTTTCATCCAGTACAGTACAGTGTTTTATTTAAATTGGTACAATAAAGTGATACGCTGAAGTGGCAGTGGGCTGGCCACATCAGCCGCAGAACCGATAACCGCTGGGGTAAACGAGTTCTGGAGTGCAGACCGCGTCTCGGCAAACGTAGTGTAGGACGCCCTCAGGCCAGGTGGAGTGACGATTTGCGCAGGGCGGCTGGCAAGTGCTGGACGCGAGAGGCCCCGGACCGATCGAAGTGGCGAGCATTGGGAGAGGCCTATGTCCAGCAGTGGACTGATGTGGGCTGATGATGATGGTACAATAAAAATTAAATAAACAATGTACGGTCTCTTTATTTACACACAGATCCCTAAAAACGACGAGAAACGAGTAGGTAGACGATTTAAACTGTATCGACATAAATTATGTTGTATGTAAGTCTATAGGTACATGACTAAACTATGCCAGGTGTTATTTAAAGGCCTTAGTGCTAACTTCATGTAGGCTGCGCAATAAAAATGATTAATTTCTACAATTTGATTTATGAGAAATTCTTTTGCTTGGCTTTTTTAAGTCGACATGTAAAGTTTGATAGGAGGCGCAAGAAACATGCTAGGTAAGTTCTTTTTCTGTAAAAAGTTGGTAAAAATTGATATAATTGACTAGCTGTGCTCGCGACTTCGTCCGCGTGGAATAGTTATATTTTCCCCGTTTTTTTTTTTACATTTTCTATTATTTCTTCGCTCAATAGCTTCTCTAATTCGCTTCAATTCGGACCAGTAGTTCCTGAGATTAGCGCGTTCAAACAAACAAACAAACTCTTCAGCTTTATAATATGAGTTAAGATTAAGATAAAGAGCGACCTCAGTATCATCTTCTTGCTCCAAGCCACCCTCACCTGCCCGTGGTGCGTCCTGCCCAATAACAAACGATGCTCTGGCAACTGGCGGCGGTATAACCGTCACGATTGAAGGCGAATTTAAATACCATCGCATTACCGGAGCGAGGAGCTACGCCCTGCGATCGCCAACCCTCCTGCCCAGCGTGGCGACTATGGAGAAAACCTCCAGATGTTTGCCCAAAGTGGCGAACAAATGAAGAGGCATAATAATAATATGTCCAGCAGTGGACTGTGATATATCACCACCCTGTTTCATCCTGTGGGTGATGTAAGTGCCAACTAAGGAATTTCTTGTGGTTTTAGCTTCTCAGCCGGTGGTGCAGTTTACCCGCCTAGCTGGCGACACTGGAAGTGACTTCCGTCGCGTTTCGGGATAATTTAGTGTTTAGCCAGAGCTACGTTACAAGACAGCATGGTGGTGGCAACTGACAAGTGATTGATTTGGTTACTTCTGCTTTACCGGAGTGACTTGGGTTTACGAAACCACTATGTTGTACCTCTATAATAAAAAGCGAAATCTTCAGATGCGAAAAACAGAGTTCTTTGAGTTTTTGGTATTTTTTACTGGACCATATTTCTTAAAGTCTTTTCATGCTTTTTTTCTCTGTTGAACTAACTAATTAATTAGGTGTTACCAACCGTGCAAACTTACATGTAACTAATATTAATTAAGTTGAATGAAATTGCGAATTAGTAGGCAGCTAAGTTGAAAGCTTAATATGAACCGAAACATCAATAGGTTTTTAGGGTTCCGTAGCCAAAATGGCAAAAACGGGACCCTTATAGATTCGTCATGTCTGTCTGTCTGTCTGTCTGTCTGTCCGTCCGTATGTCACAGCCAGTTTATTCCGAAACTATAAGAGCTACATTATTGAAATTTGGTACGTAGATGTATTCTGTAAACCGCATTAAGATGTGAAAATAAAAACAGAAAAAAATCCAAAATTTTTGGTTTTTCCCATACCTACATAGAACTGAAACTCAAAATTTTTTTTTTCATCAAACCTATACGAGTGGGGTATCTATGGATAGGTATTTGAAAATGATGTTGAGGTTTTTAACAACATTTTTTTCTAAACTAAATAGTTTGCGCGAGAGACTCTTCCAAAGTGGTAAAATGTGTGTCCCCCCCCCCCCCCCGTAACTTCTAAAATATAGGCATGATAAAACTGAAAAAAATATATGATGTGTATTACTATAAAAACTACTAACGAAATTTGGTTTGAATGAAATCTAGACAGTAGTTTTTTTTAAACGTCATAAATCAAATTACCTTATTTTTTCATTCAATCAGTGGTACGGAACCCTACGTGCGCGAGTCCGACTCGCACTTGGCCGGTTTTTTTAAAATAAAGTTTAATGCAGTGTGACGATTAAATATACCTAAAGGCGAAGTTTGTACTATGGAGACATCTGATAGACTTGGTAAATAATTTTTATTTTGGTTTTTTATAAATACATACTATAGGTACATAGAAAACACCCAGACTAATACAAACAGACATGTAGTAAAATTTTATAATTGTTTTACAATTAATCTCTTTCAGACAAGCTTTTAGTAGAGAATAGCAAGATGAAGATGGGTCCACGTTTTAGGGTTACGATCTTTTTTTTTTATAGTAGCTTGACATAATGGCTTCCCTACGCCTCACAGTGGGCTGAAAATCGACTTTCATAGACATAGGGATATCAACTTAGGAGTGTCGCTTTTTTTGTTGGGAACTGCTTCTACCAACTATTTCCATGCTCTAAAAAGTCGAAAAAGTTAATTTGGGGTATAAACTAACGAGTTATAATTCTTTTGCGCAAATTTTGTATGAAACTCTTATGAAAAATACGATTTTCTTTGGAACTGCAAGTCAAACCGTAATATCCTTACAGGGGGTCATAATACTAATTATTTATGATTTTTTGACATACCGCACATAACGGTCACGACTGCAGAATTTTTTTAAAAAATTCAGAAAAAATAATACTTTTTTTTATTTCGAAAAATGATTCATTTTATTCATCAAGTCAACAAACTAAGTTCTAATTAGCTACTATTATCTTCCTAACCTAATGAAGAACTAGTATTCAACAATACAAATCATAAATTATAATTTTATTCTAAAAAGTGAGTAGGTAACTAGGATTAAGAGTTCCAGTTAAAATTTATCATCATTATGAGCTTTCACCAGCTAATTTAATAAATGAAACTAGTTAACAAAGAGAAATGTTTGAAAAAAACTAATAATAAATTCATTCCAATTAACATTCATTTATTATAATATAATATTTGTTTGGTACAAATATATGATAATTATATAACAAAAAGATTACAAATTTAATTTCTTTTATAGGCTAAACACTATTAAAATACTGTTGGAGAAAATGACATTTATCTAATACCTACTTAATTCTTAAAATCTACAAAACACAATTGAAAAACTTAAAAATGAATATAAATTAAATAATTTACAACGATATGCAATAACAAAATAACTACGTACACGTAATAACGAAATAATTAACATTCAACATCACTTTCATCAGATTCTAATTCGGAGTCAGGATCCAAATTAGACACGTCCAAAAACTCGAACGGAGTTTCTGGTGACTTAATTAGATCCAAAGTTTCAACAAAGAAATCCTGCTTTTTCTTAGCGTCTAGCTTTGGTCTTTGTGCAGAGATCAAAGGATCAGACGAAAGAATAAGGTTGTTAAGAATATCTTCATTGGAAGCTTCCCTGGTCTTCTTGCGCGAATGGTGTTCCCGAAACCTCCTAAAATCTTTGTTGCGGGCTTCTGAGGCTTCCTCTGAGAGGTTTCCGATTGGAATGATATCGTTATTGGCGATTATGTCTGCACCATGTATCAGCAACTTATGGACGGTAGATGACATGTGGTACCAGTCGTACAATTCTACGTACTTCTGTGCAGTTATACGGGTATATTCTTTAAATCCTATAACATCGATTTGCTCTCCGGATGTTATTGCTTGAAGAATCACAGCAAATCTTCTAACAAGCTCTTCATCCAACCCTGTAATAGCAGCCGTTTTGTCGGGAGATTCGAAGAATCTTCTTGCTGTATTCCCGTCATTTGTTGTCCCTGACCCTTGCTTTACTATATCAATTAAAAGGTTGAGTTCATCTTTAAATTTGTCTTGAATAATTTTTTTCCTTTTTTCTAATAATGTCTTGTGCTCTTCTTCTCTTGCAGCCCACTTCTTAAAATCAAGTCTGTATGCTATATGCAGGAGACATTCCATTGTATTGATATGGGCATGTAACGGAGACAATCCAAAATCCAAAGCACTCTTGGATACAGTCTTTGATGATACACAATCCAAGCGGTTCATTTCTGAAGGTTTTGATAAACATAGGTAGCATGTTGCGTTCGATCTAGCTTCTGAAAGGTACGTGCAGATTTTAGCGTCAATCATTGTCATCTTCAGTTCATGAGTTACTTTATTACTGCTGCACTCAGTGGGGATAAGGGACTTAATTTCGTCATCCATATGCCTTTTATGACTGAGCACCACTTCTTCACTCTCCTTCACAAAAGTAAATTGCACTGGACGGCAATACAACACTGAACATGGTTTTGGATTCGTCCATAAACAATCATCTCCAGCAGTCAGAACTAAAGGCACCAAGGACGTCATAAATATACTGGAATCATCTTGTTGCCCCTCCATTTTTTGTTTATATCGGCTTTGGTTTGAAGAGCCATCAAATCCCCACTTAGATAAGAGCTTCAAATCTTTGTTTTGAACACGATCCGGAAGGCTTTCAAGAATCCTCTTTACAGTAATGTCGAGTAATGCTTGAAGCGTAATTCTTGCTGATGAATCCGTTATAGTCACCGAATGCTTCGAAGGATAACATTGTTGCTTTGCTTGTTGCACTTTGTAATAAGATGGGTAAACATCTTTTGCACCTTCCCGGATGGTTATCTCTCGCAGGGTGATGTATTGCCACTTAGATAGTTTTAACGAAAGGAGCAAACCTAGCGCCTTTTCTGGAGTAAAGGTAGTAATTTGAACTGACTTCTTAAGATTTTCCTTAATTTTCGCAGCTGCTTCAGGATTTTTCAGCATATATTCAATGACAGATGCAATATCTTCACGACCATCTTCTTTTAAAAGTAATGCAGCTGAATATGCCATTTCAGTTGACTCTTTGCCCTTGTAATCGTCAGACCTTCTCTTCTTTTGCTTACTACCTAGATCCTCGAATGCTTTTCTAGGTTTTTTTGTCATAGTACCAGTAGAAGATGTCGATGGTTCTGGACTGATCACACGTCCGCTAAATCCTTGGTATTCTTCTTCAGTCGATTGCGGCAAAACGAAACTTCTAGACACACAATTCGGCCAATCTACATCAGCTTGGAGCCAGTTTTCATACTCTTTTCTAAATGTATCAAGAATACGATGAGATTTCTGCCATCTTTGTGAAGCAGCTCGTGCAAATCTTCGACAAAACTCGTCCAGTGTCACACGATCTTCTTCAGTAATTTGATCACCTAGGCGATCTACTACTGCTTTGAATAACACTTCATGATGAAACGAAGTACCTTCACCTCTTAGAATCACAAACAAGTCTAAATTCGTACGTAGACTTTCCATTGCAAGTATTTCACGGTCGCGGAGTAATAGTAGTAGTCCGAAAGTTTGGAATAAACTGAACTATTAAGTGAAAAATAGTTTATTTATATGTCTCCAAAAATAAAAAAATGCAGGTTATTAGTAAATGATTTATTCTTAATTACCCTCACTAACAATTTGTGTAATTAGTTTTCCTAGTGAAAGCCCTTAATGATGGTAAGATTTCCTGGAACTCATAATGCTAATTACCTACTTACTTTTCAAAATAAGGTTATAATTATGATTTGCATTGTTGAATACTAGTCCTTAATTAGGTTAGGAAGATAATAGTAGCTAATTAGAACTTAGTTTGTTGACTTGATGAATAAAATGAATCATTTTTCGAAATAAAAAAAGTATTATTTTTTCTGAATTTTTTAAAAAAATTCTGCAGTCGTGACCGTTATGTGCGGTATGTCAAAAAATCATAAATAATTAGTATTATGACCCCCTGTAAGGATATTACGGTTTGACTTGCAGTTCCAAAGAAAATCGTATTTTTCATAAGAGTTTCATACAAAATTTTCGCAAAAGAATTATAACTCGTTAGTTTATACCCCAAATTAACTTTTTCGACTTTTTAGAGCATGGAAATAGTTGGTAGAAGCAGTTCCCAACAAAAAAAGCGACACTCCTAAGTTGATATCCCTATGTCTATGAAAGTCGATTTTCAGCCCACTGTGCGCCTGATGGAAAGAGAAAGAGAAGCCCAAGTTGCTGTGACAACTGGCAAGTAACTGGTTAGTTACCTGTCAGTTGCTACTGCCATGCTGGCCCAACCCGGAGGTCATTTGGCTGCGGTAATCTATAGGGTGGAGGTCCTTCCCCGGACGGGCAGCTCAATTCGAGCGAAGATTCGCTATGCCCTACTTCTCTTAATACCAAGGTCTAACCATTATATAACCCAAGACATACCATACTGGGCCACACAGCATCATCTAGCCCCAAGCTTGTATGGGTACTAGACAAGTGATATACTTATTTACAAGCCAAGAAGGTTGTCAATATTGCTTGGTACCCATTGTTAGATACAAAGATACGAGAAATCACATTCTTCATTATAATCTCTATGTTGACAATTGTTATTAGCTAGAAAGTCTTTAAGAATACCACGTGGGAAGGCCGAGTGACTTTGTTTAAACAAAGCGTAGTAGAGAGCAAATTGTTTGACTTACTGTCAAGATCTGGTATTCCGTAAGCAACTGACCTGGAAACAAAAGAATTAGTAGTTAGATGTGTATCAGATAATATCACAGACATTCCTCTAAACTGATCGCAAAGTAAATAGTAAACACTAGTGGTATGGGTATTAAGAACAACGAAGGTACTACAAATATGTCATCATCATTATCATCATCATATTGCAGTCCAATGTTCGACATAGGCCTCTCCAGCTTTCGCCACTTAGGGTAAACAACTGCAGGATATACCCATAATTACCCCACTGGGCAGGCGGGTTGGCGTTCGCATGGCGTAGCCTCTCGCTCCGGTGACGCTGCTGCCCGTCATGGTTATATCGCCACCAGTCGGTTGCCAGAGCCTCTTCTGTCATTCAGCAGGATGCATAACGGGCAGGTGAGGGTGGTTTGGAGTGAAAGGATGATGGGTTTGATAATTTGCCTGCAATTATGAAATAAAATCCACCACGATTGCTGATACAAGATTTTTAGCATAGCTAAGTTAGGATTTGTACAATAATATGATTCATTAGTGGTTGGGGATATGGCGAAATTGAGCAAGATCCAGTTGGTCAGACTAGTCCTTATTTATGAGGTCCGATGAAAACTGGAGATAACCGATTTTGAATTAGTAATCGTAATATTTGCATTGTGAAATATATTCCATTCATAAATGGATAAGTTTCTTTTTTTTTATGCAAGAGGCGGCAGACGAGCAAATGTGATGCCTGATGGTAAGCAGTCGACACCGCCCATAGACGACCGCAACTCAAATCGAGTTATTAAAGTATTCTTTTTTTACGTCGAACCGTGATACATTCTGCCGAATAACAAACAAGGCTCTGGTAACCGACTGGTGGCGGTATAACCATCACGATTAGAGGCGTAGCTAAATATCACAGGCCGATGGTGGACAGCAGCGTCACCGGAGCCAGGAGCTACGCCCTGCGATCGCCAACCCACCTGCCTAGCGTGGCGACTATGGGTAAACCCTCCAGGTGTTTGTCCAAAATGGCGGACCACTGGAGAGCCTATGTATATTTAAAAACCATAATTTTACGTCTTTAAAAACGAACCAACATCTGTTTGTTTTTACTGAAAAACTTTAACGAAATAACATCTAGGATGCATACCTAACATTGTTCCTAGACCATATCAATGTCTCCCGCATTCTTGAAGCTGCCCTGCCCAAGCATACCTGTATCCGCAAAAAACCAAGAGCTAGGGCCAACGGCCGATCAGAAGTCGACGTGACCAGATTTCGATTCTGTAGGGCTGAGCAAAAATCAATGGGCTAGTAAACACATCTGTCCGTGTGGTTTCAGGGTTTAGAATAGGATCATCCCAATTCATCCCGTGGGTGCCGTAGAAGATTAAGGGAATGTTAGGATACAGGCACCGGCTATGAGTTTTTTTTTATACTTAGTGTCTCTACAGAGGATTTTTATTACGCAAATGTGGGTAAGCCGAAAAGTTACAAATGAGGGATTATGATTTTATTTTCTGCTAAAGGATACATGAAGCGGCTATGAGACGACGATTTTGCTAAAATGGCTGGCAAGCGCTGGTTGCGAGAGGGCCAAAATCGATCAAAGTTACGAAAAATGGGAGAGGCTTATGTCCAGGAGTGGACTGCGAAGGGCTGATGATGATAATAGCCAGCAGCGTTTACATGGGTACAAATTAAACCACCAACTCGCCTGCCAAGCGACTAAGGCAAATCCTCCCGAACGTATATGGCTAATGACGATGATGAGACAAATCTTTCGTTGACACTTACTCTTAGTCAAGGATTTTCCTGGTAATTTTTTTTTATAAGAGGAGCTTTCAGGATGACCTCACTCCACCTGTGTCGTTCGTGAGGTCCAAAGGTTAGGTCGACAGGCATAATAGAACAAACCCATTGCGCCTGTCGCCCTCACCCTGAAGGCCAACTGAGATGCCATTTCACGCCCCGCCTAAAGAACCCATGTAATATGAGTATAATATGAGTACTTGGGGAGCCCAGAAAATGTCAACCATCTCGATCCTGAGCAATCTGCATGCACTTTCAGCTATGTTTCTCAAATCATTTTCTCGGTCGGAGGGTCTCCTACATTTCGTTCACCAAAACAAGGCCTCCACTCCAACATTCTCCGACGGAGCGCCTGAAGACACAACCTGCCCAATTCCACATTGAATTGAGAATTTGGCTTTGAATCAACTGCTTGCAATAGGCTATTATGGTTAAAAAATTTAATTAGTCCCTCCTTTAGCTTATTCAAAAATAAAAGACACGTATTTTTCCTTTTTTCATTCAAATAAACAATACCAAAGATACAAGGCATCAAAAGTTAGGAGTGGGATTGCGATTCAGTGGCAAAATTCTCTTTAAGATATAGGTCGTTGAACAAGATTGGTTCAACCCTATCACTGATCATTAAAATTCGCAACAATCGATACGAAATTCGACTCTATTCCTTCACAAAAGGCTCACATCTATAACCGTTTTACAGTTCTTATACTATTTGGGGTACAAAAAGCTAGCTATGTACTTATCGCCAAACATTTCGCGTTGGCAATCTGATAAGGAGCATACTGATGTACAGTCAGTATCAGATATATTATGTGAGCATGTTAATAAGAAAGTTTCAAAATGATATCAACAGCCTAGGCATTAAATTTACAAGCCAAATAAAACCAACAAAGAACTATTTTTTATTATTGCTCGTCTGCCGCTAACAGTAGTGGCAGACGAGCATGCCCGCCTATTTTCAAACAGTAACCACTGCCCATGGACGTAAGCAATGCCGGCGGCACAGCCACGCCGTTGCGTACCCTGAGGAAAGAGCTCTCTTTTAACCACGTTTAAAGAAGGACGTCGTGTTGTAGAACTTTTTCATAATCTTACCTCAACAACGAAGGTGTATTTTATATAACGGTGTAATCTGCATAACGGGTCAAATGTGTTTGAGTAAAATAACATTATCACGTTTGCACAAAGTAAATTTTCTTTCAAACACTGATTGACTTCAAATAATTAAAACTGTTTACATCTGACAGCTATTCTCCTAAGCGTCAAATTGATCTAAGCATACAGTTGTGTCAATTTAACGCTGAGGATGTCAATCCAAAATATTCGGTGCGTAATTAATATTTTGGGCATTTTATTGAGTAGGTCTATTTAAGTAGCATACGTGTCTACATTTCTGATGCCAACTGTACCGCGTAAGTAAAAAGAGACTGAAATTAATTATCGTGGTCAAATGTTTTTTGTCGGGATTAAAATATGCTGAATGATGGTTAGGGGCACTGGGCGGTCTGCGACCCCACTTTGATAAGTTAGTTTGATAATCTGGTTAAAAATTTGACCGGTGATATTAATATTACGTAGTATCTCTATTTAGTATCTAATGGATTTTCTTGCACTTTAGCTAGATTTAAAGGAATATTCATACTTACTAGCTGTGCTAGCGGTGTCCCGCGTCGGATATCGGGTTTTAAAAAATAACGGACTACCATAAAATGGTGCTAGAGTTACATAGTTAGACCTCTAGCAATATATTGGTGAAAACCGCATTCAATTCCATGCAGTAGCTTTGGCGTGATGCGAGATTAAACATACAGATAAAAATATCTACCATTTTTCCCTTACCAGCAATCAATAATAAATAACCCAAGACATGCCACGCTGAGCCACACAGCGCCACCTAGCCCCAAACTAAGCCGAACCTTGTACTATGGATACTAGACAACTGATAAACTTACTTAGATATACATATATTTTTTTGTAAATAAATACATAGGTATACATAGAAAACACCCAGACCGATACAAACAGACATGTTCATGAACACAAATGTTTGTACTGTGCGGGAATCGAACCCACGACCCATGCAACAATTTCATCATTTCCAACAAAATCTTCGTCGACAATTAAACGAAATGTCAGTTTCGCAATACGAGTAGAAAACGTAAAACAATTTCACGAAAAACTCATCTCTGAGATTAAATTCCAAATGCCAGTGTTGTGAAACTAGATATTGAATGTTGAAATCTCATATGTACAAGTATAGACATAGATAAAATCAAATTAAAGATGTACTTATGTGTTTGATCAATTGTGTTATTTTACCGAGATTGATGGTTCAATGTCAGTGTTTTATATGGTAGATAGGCTGTGTATATTTAACGTGTCATCACCTTTTATAGGATCATAATATTTTGTACAGTCAGCATCAGATTTGTTTTTTTTTTATTAGTGAATGGGTAGCGTTTGACCTCAACTAGCCTGATCGGGTCGATTTTTTTTTATAGTGGCTCGACATAATGGCTTCCCTACGCCTGATGGAAAGCGAAAGAGAAGCCCAAGTCGCTGTGACAACTGGCAAGTAACTGGTCAGTTACCTGTCAGTTGCCACTGCTATGCCGGCTCAACCCTAACCCCCCACAAGCTCCGGAAACCCTACTCACCGGCAGAAACACGACCCGGAGGTCATTTGGCTGCGGTATTCTATAGGGTGGAGGTCCTTCCTCGGACGGACGGCTCAATTCGAGCGAAGATTCGCTATGCCCTACCTCTCTTTCAGGGTTTCAGGGTAAGCACTTTTAACTAGTTTGAATGAGAGTATTGTTTTTTTTATATTGGTACAGCCGAGGCGCCGTCAGGCGAGGGCAGCCACTATGGCTAACGCACGGAAAGCGAAAGAGAAGCCCAAGTCACTACGGCAGCGGAGAAGTAACCAGACCAATCAACAGTCAGTTGCTAACGCCTTAACTACTTCTGAAACGCGACTGTAGTCATTTCACTTGTAGAGTCGACGGTTCTCTCCAGTCAGGAGGGTAAGCCCGAATGAAAAGTAGGAATCATCAAAAAGTTTCCATGTGAATTGTTTGAGTTATATGCGTCATAAAATTCCCGTAGCACTTTAAAACTGTACAACTAGAAACAAAGTGATCAAAAGTTGTCACAGGTACGGAACCAGAGATAAACGATCGTGCAACATACACTTGGCTTGCGCACGCGATCCGCTGAGCCCTAAAATGACACTTAAACGTCAAAAATGATTTATCTTAACTAATATTATAAAGCTGAAGAGTTTGTTTGTTTGAACGCGCTAATCTCAAGAACTACTGGTCCGAATTGAAAAATTGTTTTTGTGTTGATTAGACCATTGATCGAGGAAGGCTATATAACATCACGTGGCAACTATTAGGAGCGAAGAAATAATGGAAATTGTAAAAAAAAACGGGGAAAAAACAAACTATTCCACGCGGACGACGTCACGAGCACAGCTAGTAACGTTATAAAATCCCTGCGCCAGTTAGTATGACGACCAGACTATTTGGGATTTAAGGAAGTGACCCATAATCTTTTCGCTGCAAGCCACCTTCACCTGCCCGTGGTGCATCCTGATAAATAACAGTCGAGTTCTGGCAACCGACTGGTTACGTTTCGCGTACGATGGCCAAGCCTTAAGTTGGAACAAACGGTTCGAGTGCAGAAGTTACCTACGAGGGTTCATGCAAACCTTTAACTGCCGTAAGCACAAACATAATAGAAAAAGTGTTAATTGTCGGTCACTGATGGGGGTCATCACTGGGAGAGGGGAAGTAAGGGAGAAAACCTATAATATTTTCGCTTCAAGTCAATCTCAACTGCCCGTGATGCATCCTGATAAATAACAGACTAGTTCTGGCAACCGACTGGTGGCGGTATAACAATCCCGATTGAAGGCGTAGCTAAATACCACAGGCAGGTGACGGACAGCGTCACCGGAGCGAGAAGCTACGTCCTGCGTCATCGCGCCATTCCGCCTGCCCAGCGTGACGATTATGGTTATATCCTCCAGGTGTTTGCCCAAAGTGGCGAACAACTGGAGAGGCCCATGTCCAGCAGTGGACTGCGATAGTCTGATGATGATTTATTTATGTCCGATCCAATATTCGCTCTCCACAAGCAACATTTTAAGGCCCCGCCATGGCAGCGGCTGCTAAGTTTCATAGAGATATGAGTCAGTTTTATGGAGAGATAGATTTATCGTACGTCGTCGTTAGAATCGATGTGTCGTTATAGATCAATACATCGTCATATAGATAGATAGATTTATTCTTTAAAGCTCACTAATCAGTTGAATTTCATTGATCGAAAACACCCAAGGGTTTACCCATACTCGCTACGCTGGGCAGACGAGTAGGCGATCGCAGGCCGTAGCCTCTCGCTCCGGTGACAATGCTGCCCGTCATCGGCCTGTGGTATTTAGCTACGCTTTTAATCGTGATGGTTATACCGCCACCAGTCGGTTCCCAGCGTCTCGTTTGTTATTCAACAGGATGCACCACGGGCAAGTGAGGTTGGCTTGGAGCGAAAAGATGATAGGCCGCTCCTTTACATCTCAAAAGTCATATACGCTGAGCAGGCGGTTTGGCGATCGCAGGGCGTAGCCTCTCGCTCCGGTGACGCTGCTGCCCTCGGCTTAGTTTAGCTGCGCCTTCAATCGTGATGGTTATACCGCCACCAGTCGGTTGCCAGCGTCTCGTTTGTTATTCAGCAGGATGCACCAATATGGTGGGCTTTTTCCCTTACTTCCCTTATCCCCGTGATGAAGTCCTCCATCAGTCAATTAAGACTTTTTCTATTAAGTCTGAGCTTACGGCAGTCAAAGACTTGCATGAACCTGCGTACCTTTGGCACTCGAACCGGTTGCTCCGACTTAAGGGCTGACCATCGTACGGGAAACGTAATTACATCATTAACAAACGCGTAAGAAATGACGATACCCGCCCGCTGTCAAATTGGCTTCTTATTTATTCTGTGGTGGTACTGTACGCAAATGTAGGGGAACAGGAGTTCACGTGTTAATATTTATTTAAGTCTTAATTGTTCTTCAAAGGGATGTAAGGGAGCGACCTATCACCTTATCGTTCCAAACCATCCTCACCTGCCCATGGTGCATCCTGCCGAACAACAAACGAGGCTCTGGCAAACCGACTGGTGGCGGTTAAACCATCACGATAGAAGGCGTAGCTAAAAACCACAGGCCGATGACGGGCAGCAGCGTCACCGGAGCAAGAAGCTACGCCCAGCGATCGCCAACCCGCCTGCCCAGCGTGGCGATTATGGGTATGTCCTCCAGAAGTTTGCTTTAGATGGCGAACAACTGGAGAGGCCTATGTCCAGCAGTGGACTGCAATAGGCTGATGATGGTGGATGGTGTTCTTCAAAAATACATACAAATATATACGCCCAGACAAGGAACACACAAAATTTTCATAACACGAATGTTTCTCCCGGGTGGGGATCGAACCCACAACCTTTGGTTTAGAAGGCAATATCAATTGAGCCACCGAGCCAGTCAAAATCTATTGTGACTCAAAAGACCGCTTTGTCTACTCTGTCAATAAAATTTAACGCTTGTATTTACTTAGGGGCCAAGAAACGAGCCTCAGAGTACGGCAATTTACCTCTCCTGGTGTTGCAGAGTCTACGAGCCAGAAATCACCGAGCCAGTATCTCAGAAAAAAGTTCCAATGCAGTTCAATACTTACTTAAAACATTTAACAGAACTATTTTTAAAAAGCTACTTCATACTTAACCCGTTTTTGTTAATTCGCTACTTTCAATTTCATAGTCTCATTAAACTTTTTATAAAATAATGTTTATTGTGCACTATAAAATATAATAGATCGCATTTTAGCCGCCTTGAAAAATCTTGCATTGTACTTTGAGATTTAAAATCTTCGTCATAAGACACATATTTAAGAAAGCTTATCGATACGGTGAACGATGGTACTCAAGAGAACTAATCTAAAGATATAACTAATAAAAATTAAACATGGACGCAATTTTCTTACAATGTATTTAATAACAACAAAAAGGCGTTTTGCAAAAAAGTGGCCAAGCGTAAGCTGTGAACGCACTCGCAAGGTTCTGTCTACGCAAATATGAGTAACTTCTGATATTTTTTTTGGATTTAAGAGAACCATCTACCATATTTTCGATCCAAGCTTCACCTGCCCGTGATACATCATCATCATCCTAGCCTTTTTCCCGATTGTCTCAGGGTCGGCTTACCAAACTGAGAGAAGTGGCGAGGGCCAAGCTTTTACACAGAGCGACTGCCATCAGACCTCCGCAACACTTAGGGTAAGCTATACCCATTCCCAGTTGGGCGTCAGAGTTATCATTATCTCTGATATGATGTAACGACTGCTATCTGAGTTGGTAAAGATAGCACCCGGGACCAACAGCTTAACGTGCCTTCCGAAGCACGGAGGAAATCGGTGTCAAATTTTGGTCACCCATCATCGGATTGACCGCGCCAATGCCCGTGATACATCCCGGTGAATAACATACGAGGCTCTGGCAACCGATTGGTGGCGGCATAACCATCACGATTGAAGGCAAAGATAAAAAGCGCAGGCTGATGACGGGCAGCAGCGGCACCGGAGCGAGGAGCTACGCCCTGCGATCGCCAACTCACCTGCCCAAGGTGGCGATTATAGGCAAAGGCTCGAGATGTTTGCCCAAAGTGGCGAACAACTGGAGACGCCTATGTCCAGCAGTGGATATGCTGATGATGATGATCGTTGCAATATATTTGCATTCCGAAAGGATGAATGTAATTATTGTAACCAATGCAACACCATTTCATACCTCGGACAGACCGGCTCGGTGGCTCAATTGGTAGTGATCCCTGCCTTCTGAACTAAGGGTCGTGGGTTCGATTCCCACCCGGGACAAACATTCGTGTGTTTATAATTTGTATTTAAGTATTTATTTGTGGTACCTTCGTTGTTCTGATACACATAACACAAGTGCTTAAGTAAGCTACTTACATTGGGATTAGAGCAATGTATGTGATGTTGTCTGTTATATTTATTTATATTTATACCTACCCATGATTTACCTCTGTTGATTTGAAAAAAAAAAGGGCACAGAATTACTCTCGCAAGGGTCTCTAAAAGCGCCTCCCATTTTCTATGCGGACCGTACGCCGATAACATGTAAAGTAATAAGTGTTTGATTAAACTGTAATAGCCTGCCCTTGCGCAAGATACGGCCGGCAATAATTTTGCGCTGGCGAGACTTTTTTGCTACCATTACTTCAACTAGTTTCTCCCGTTTCGCGAGATCGCTTTTTTTGTACACCGTACGTACACGCAATTTGTACGAGGCGAATTTTCGGGATGATTGAAAACGGTACTTTTTTCGGGATTCGGGTGCAAGAACTTTTTAAACGACTTCACAAAAAAGAAGGTTCTCAGTTTGACCTGTATATGTATGTTCGTTTGCAATTAATTTGCGGATTGCTGAACTGATTTTGATGCGGTTTTTGTTTTAGAATCAACAACAACCAACTGGCCTAAAACTAAGGTACAGCCCCAGCTCCAGCCCAGAGGTGGGAACAGTATTCCATATGTGGCCGGACCTGTGCTTTATAAAGTTGTAAGCGCTGGGTCGGCGTGAAATACTGTCCTGCTCTATTAAGCACACCCAGTTTCTTGGAAGCCATGCTTGAAGCATGTCCACGAACTGAACGCTGCTCGAAATGTCGACTCCTAGGATCCCATTAGTAGACTTGGCAATAATGGAAGTGTCTTCAAAATTTATGGTTACGACAAAGGGACAAACTAAGAGAGGTAGGGCATAGCGAATCTTCGCTCGAATTGAGCCGCCCGTCCGGGGAAGGACCTTCACCCTATAGAATACCGCAGCCAAATGACCTCTGGGTCGTGTTTCTGCCGGTGAGTAGGGTTTCCGGAGCTCGTGGGGGGTTAGGGTTGGGCCGGCATGGCGGTGGCAACTGACAGGTAACTGACGAGTTACTTGCCCGTTGTCACAGCGAGTTGGGCTTCTCTTTCGCTTTCCATCAGGCGTAGGGAAGCCATTATGTCGAGCCACTATAAAAAAAACGTCATTTATTTATTTTAAATCCACTAGTGGACTGCGATGTACTGATGATGACGATGAAGTAATAGGTATATCATTTCGTTTGAATCTTTCAGACCGCTTTCAACACAACAGCAAGAAATTACACAAAGTGGCTAGGAAGAGCTGGCTTTCTGCTAGAAACGGCGGAAATCTTTCATTAAACCAGCTACTGAGTATGCAGGCAGCATTTACCGTAATCGACTAATGACAGGCACGACTAAATGCCTTGTATCAACAGGAACCGAACTAAATGCACCTAGATGTATCTAATTGTTCGGATTGCGTATGCCCGCATCCCAGTTCAGTGTTTGCAATTTGCGTTTCGTATCTCGAGCTATGAATCTGAGGAAGTGGTTTGATCTTCCTTGATAGATTAGCTAGTGGTAGGGAGTGCTGGGTAATATGAAAGGGATCGGAGTTTGAACCTTAAGTCAAAAACACTCTTTACCAACACGCAATAGTTGCGCCCGCGACTTCGTCCGCGTGGAATGGAGTTTCATCTCCTATTTTATGTCTTTGGGGATAGTATTGATCACAATTGCAGGCTCGGTGGCTCATTTGGTAGTGACCTCTGCCCTCTGAGCCAAGGGTCGTGGGTTCGATTCCCGCACAGTACAAACATTTGTGTTCATGAACATGTCTGTTTGTATTGGTCTGGGTGTTTTCTATGTAAAATATGTATTTATTTACAAAAAAAAATATGTATCTAAGTAATTTTATCAGTTGTCTACTACCCATAGTACAAGCTTCGGCTTAGTTTGGGGCTAGGTGGCGCTGTGTGGCCCAGCGTGGCATGTCTTGGGTTATTTATTTAATTAATACCTAGCGGATGCTTACGTCATAAGTTATGATTCATAACCAGCGTGCCAAATTTCAGCCCGATCCGTTGTTGATAGATTAGTAAGTCAGACAGTCACCAATGTTGGGAGAAAATTGACAATGTATTCTTTGGCAAAGTTACATAACTCGGTTGTTTGGAATTACTATCGTAGATTCCGTAAAGACTGTTCCCGTAGATTTCATGACGTAATTGGGTACAAAACAATTTATAGTTATATATATTTATACTAGCTTTTGCCAGCGGCTTCGCTCGCGTTAAATTCGGGGCGAATGCTCCAAACAAACTACCACCCCCCATTAAAAAAAGTTAGAAAGGGGCAAAAAGTAGCCTATGTTACTTGCTACTATTTTTAAGTGGATGGAGTACTCTCCATCCCTTCAACTATCTCCACTTAAAAATCACGTCAATTCGTCGCTCCGTTTTGCCTTATAAGAAAGACAAACATACAGACACACTTTCCCATTTATAATATTAGTATCGATTTAAGTTTCTTCTATTTTAACACTGTATCACGGCCGCAATTATGCAGAACACAAACACAAAAGTAATACCTCCCTTTGTAAATTCGCTAAACGTTCAACTTAGAACCGTCAACGTCCAAATCGCTTTGTATTCAAAAAGGACGACTACAAATTACTGACTCCACGTAATTTTGTTTTCATCCGATAATAACTTGTCTTCACAGCTAAGGAATAAGGTTCAATATCGCAGTGAAGTTTTAAATCCATTTAGCAGTTTTCTTTAGTCGTGACTTCGATTTAAAGTTCATATTTTAGTTTTTAATTTCTTTATTCTTGTCTAGCGACCGCCCGTGACTTTGCTTGTTATTTAAGAGCGGTTAGGATTACTTGGCTAGCGCATTTTATTGTTTAATTTGTTTTTTTTTTATTAGGGTTTGCGCTTGGCCACAATTCACCTGATGTTAAGTGATATTGCGGGCTGGCCACATCAGCCGCAGAACCGATAACCGCTGGGGTAAACGAGTTCTGGAGTGAAGGCCGCGTCTCGGCAAACGTAGTGTAGGACGCCCCAGGTGGAGTGACGATTTGCGCAGGACGGCTGGCAAGTGCTGGATGCGAGAGGCCCGGGACCGATCGAAGTGGCGAGCATTGGGAGAGGCCTATGTCCAGCAGTGGACTGATGTGGGCTGATGATGATGATGATAAGTGATATTGAAGTCTACGATGGAGTGCGCTTACCCAGAAAATACCGATTCACGCTTGCTTTAAACACCTGAAGATTATTATGTCTCTGGGAACAAACAGTCTGGCAAGGAGTGCCATAGTTTGGCCGTTCGCAAGAGGCTAATAAAAATTTAACATATGCTATAAATTGTATGTGACAATTTGACAGAATGTGTCAAAAGTGAAGTGTGCTAGTGGGTGAACTATGAAGCCTATGAACTGCAGTGCTCTCAGTCAGTGTGTAAGTATTTTTTAAAAAAACCAACCGTCTTTATACTTTTGGCGATAGAACATATTTCAAATAGGCACCTACTTACTGTTTTAAGACCATTAAAGTTTTATTAATCCGTCAAAACCCGTGAATTCGATATTGTGCGCAACATAATAGATTTTAAATGCGTCTGATATGCTGGTTGAGAGGTTAAGATACCACAGTGATGACAAAACAAGTTTGCTAACAATTTACAGTAGGCAACACTTTTGCGCAATCATAAAAAAAACGTTAAGTAATAACTAATTAATATTCCAATGTACAAAAAATATTCAAAATCATTGCCGATATCTCGACTTCCTATCATATTAGATTCGATCTTAGGAATAACAATTTTAGATGGACCACATTCGTTTTAACAATCGCGCCGCCATCTTGAAATGTCAAGGATTGGACGTCAAATTTGACAGCTAGCCGACGAACGAACGCGAGAATCTGTCATACGAAGCCGATGACCCCGAGAGTGTCTAGAATTTGTAATTATTAATTTTTTAAAAAACGAATCATGCATTCCGATGAGGTAACGGTCGTTTTTTTTTTATTTTGCATAGGCGCTATGGCAGTTAGGTGGTGTCTGGATAATAAATAATGCTTTTTAGTGCCAACACAGGTGGAGTATTTAAATTATGCACGCTAGTAGATATTTCCACAGTTGTAACATTTTTTTATTTTTACTAAAATTTTATTCTATGAAAAAAGACCTCTTCAGTTGTTTGCCTCTTTGGGCAGGCGGGTTGGCGATCGCAGGGCGTAGCTCTTCGTTCTGGTGATGCTGCTGCCCGTCACCGGCCTGTGGTATTTACTTCGCTACGCTTTCCATCGTGATGATTATACCGCCACCAGTCAGTTACCAGAGCCTCGGTTGTTTTTCGTCAGGATGCACCACGGGCAGGTGAGAGAAAGGACAGGATAGGTCGCACCCTTACATCCCCTCACACATTCTATTAATGAAATGTTTATCTGAAATTCGGGAAGCGAAGAGAAGGCGGGTCGCTCTTCTTCTATCCTTATAATAAACTAGCTGTGCTCGCGACTTCGTCCTCGTGGAATAGTTATTTTTTCCCCGTTTTTTTTTACATTTTCCATTATTTCTTCGCTCCTAATAGTTGCAGCGTGATGTTATATAGCCTAAAGCCTTCCTCGATAAATCTATTCAACACAAAAAGAATTTTTCAATTCGGGCCAGTAGTTCCTGAGATTAGCGCGTTCAAACAAACAAACAAACTCTTCAGCTTTATAATGTTAGTTAAGATCTGTAGAGAGGTCAATTCTGTACATGAAATATATTTTCAAAATAACTATCAGGGGGTGATAAGTGATCGATACTGATGCCAAAAATGCAATCAGTAAAATTTTTGTCTGTCTGTCTGTCCGTCTGTCTGTCTGTATGTTCGTTATAGAAAAAAAAACTACTGGACGGATTTTAACGAAACTTGGCACAATTATTATTCTTCATACTCCTGGGCAGGTTATAGTGTACTTTTCATCGCGCTACAATCAATAGGAACAGAGCAGTGTTGGGAAAACGGGAGAAATTTTTATCTGTATGTTTGATCGCGCATCACGTGAAAACTACTGCATGGAATTAAATGCGGTTTTCACCAATGTATTGCTAGAAGTCTAACTTAAAATGTAGGTACCAATTTATGGGAGTCCGTTATTTTTGAAACCCGATATCCACGCGTGCAACGCCGCCGGCACAGCTAGTAGTAAATAAAATACTTATTCAATAGCGAACTTCTAAAGTCTGTTGTACAATGTCCGGCATTTATTTATCTACTGCCGTTTTTACTTTTAAGTCCGTTTTACTTTTACTATCAGGGCCGGCATTAGACCGGCACTTTCACCTCGCGCCAATTTTCACACTCCGCCCTTTCTCCGGCATAAAGACAATGGTATTACACATAATTGTTGTGTTGGTGACTAAATGTTATGTTGCGGTGCAAGTCGGGAAGCGGGTGAATGGCTAAAGTTCCGTTTACAATGCCTGTAGACATGAAAATATGTTCGGGAACGCGCAACCAAACCCAATCAAAAAAGGGTAATTCCCCGTGATAGTCACCCTCCGCTCAAAGCACCTCCAAAACGGAGAAGTGAATCGGTTTTCCAATGTCTTCAGGATGCTATTGGGACAGCTCCTAATCCTGCTGATCAGGGAGTTTGTTTTTTTACGAATGATGGCTTCGAAGCCATCCGTTTGGTACTCAGCAAACATCCCTGATGCACGGCAAAAACGTGGCAGCCGCAACATCATCATAAAGACATTGTTGTACTGGATTCGAAGGGTTTCCAGCGATTTCTTGGTGTGTCTGACCCACAAGTTTCCCGTGTAGATGTTTTGACAGTAGGCTTTGACTATTGATTCCGGACTTGTTCAATACACTCCTATATGTCAGTTTGACCGTAACCCGTTGATAATGTCTGTGGACCGTCAAGCTGTGCCCATTGACGCCTCCATTGAACGCTTAGATGTTATAATGGGCCGATTGTATGCGCGTGCGATGGTACACTTGGACGCATAAGTATGATTGCACTTTGTAACCTATTAAGGATTTTTTATCAGTACCTACCGACACAAATGTTTATACTTCATACGTAACTGAGAACAGATTTTGCAAAAAATAGTTGACTTTTATCCACATTTTCAAATCTTAAATCCATTTTCATCATTATCATCAGCATAAGGGGCAGCGCAGACGACAGACTATCCGTGACGCACTTTTTTGCAATTATTATGCAGTAACGCACACGACGCGCAAAAATCTGTCCCGGGTATTTCACAGACTCAACGCAAACGACGCACATCTTCGATCAGATCTGTCGGCAGACCTAGACGCTCTTTTTAAATGTCTCAGACGCAGACTCTATCGCACAAAAAGTCTGTCGGCTGCGCTCCCCCTCAGGCAGTCTACTGCTCGATATAGGTAAACGCTCTATAATATAGAGCATTTGCAAATAAAGTGATAGCATATTAGCGTAACTACTACTACTACCAAATTGAAGAGCTTTGCTCTTATCGGTGGAGCAATTTCCACATCTCCTCCTCCACCTCTCATTAGCATAACATCATTCATATTATACGCATTCATCATCATCATCATCAGCCTATTGCAGTCCATTGCTGGACATAGGCCTCTCCAGTTGCTCGCCACCTAGGGCAAACCTCTAGAGGATATAAATAAATAGCCCAAGACATGCCACGCTAGGCCACACAGCGCCACCTAGCCCCAAACTAAGCCGAAGCTTGTACTATGGGTTAGACAACTGATAAACTTACTTAGATACATTTTTTTTGTAAATAAATACATATTATACATAGAAAACACCCAGACCAATACAAACAGACATGTTCATGCACAAAAATGTTTGTAATGTGTAGGGATCGAACCCACGACCCTTGGTTCAGAAGGCAGAGGTCACTACCAGTTGAGCCACCGAGCCAGTCAATATACCCATAATCTATAAAATATTTCATTAAAATACGCACCCGACTGTACCAGTTGAGCGCGATAAATGAGAACAGTCTTTGCTATACCCATTGTAAGCAAATTTCATAAAAGTTATCGTCATTTCGCTGACAGCCGGCGTGCGTCGTGGGCCAATCATTTTGCAACTATGTATTGTTATGTCATAGGTGAGCGTTTCGTCATCATCAATTTTATTGTGATGCATCTAGTATAGAAAATTGTGTTATTTTTGGTTACAAATATAATATGTAGGGGAACCGCGGGTAATGTAAGGGAGCGGCCTATCATCTCTTCGCTCCAAGCGAACCTCACCTGCCCGTGGTGCATCCTGCCGAACAACAAACGAGGCGCTGGCAACCGACTGGTGGCGGTATAACCATCACGATTGAAGGCGTAGGTAAATACCACAGGCCGATGACGGGCAGCAGCGTCACTGGTGTGAGAAACTACGTCCTGCGATCGCCAACCCGCATGCCTAGCGTGGTGATTATGGGCATTTTCAGATGTTTGCCCTGAGTGGCGAGCAACTGGAGAGGTCCAACTGTGGACTGCAATAGGCTGGGGATGATGATGACGGGGGTAATAGTAAAATGGGGCAATTGTAACATTGATGATACCCCGAAAACCCCGCTTCGCTCTGCCCTCTTTTTCTCCACAATCTTGGGTGCCAACTTTACCATTGTTGTTACCGAGTACAAACACATAATACTGGTTTAAGATAAATAGTTTTACGTTTAATACGGCGGAACAGCCTAAAATGATGCCTTAAATACATAAACTTAATTCTCATTTGAAATCAATACTTGAAAAGGGGCTTCTAAAAAGTTGAGGATTTCCTGGATGGAAGATTTCCTGGATTGTTGCTTCTAAGTGAACACTTTTTGCATTGTATAACTTCTAAATCTTACTTTTTGTATAAGTTTAATGAAAAATTATGAATGTGTAAGAAAAAAGGCCATTAAGAAGAATAACTATCGAGACTCTAGGCAGTTCTTCTTAATAGAAGTTACATTTCGAATCCGGTTGTGTTTTGACGTTTTATCATGTTCTTGTCTCGAATCTAGGTCTTGGAATAAAGACATTTTGACTTTAACTATGTCTTATAAGGATCGGTTAACTAAAAACACAAACGACCAAAACTAAAAAGCGATAAATAATGTAAGTAATTCTATCCTTAATACATAATTATTTAAATATTACAAATTATCACTTATTTTTGAAGTCGGTGCCAGCATCTCGGTACCTAACGTAAACTGTTGTTGTATGACGCGCGCGGCCGGCAAACACACGACAATATACATTAAATTTATTTGTTTGGCTGGCACCGACTTCAAAAATAAGTGATAATTTGTAATATTTAAATAATTATGTATTAAGGATAGAATTACTTACATTATTTATCGCTTTTTAGTTTTGGTCGTTTGTGTTTTTTTTTTGAAGTCGGTTTAATTTTTTTTTTAAAAATAATTTTATTTCTCTATTTTCAGTTGTGTTAATGTACCTTGAATAAAGGCTAATTAATGTCCTTAAGAGTTTTATTTAGGAATGAAAAATTTTGCTTTAAGTCAAGTGAAGACTTTGCGATCTAGAATCAAGCATATCACTTACCAAATCACCTGCCCTATTAGCCCTGCATAAGTACATACTACTACCTAGTTTAATATCGACCAATGTCAGTACTGTTCCCTAACTCCTAACCGTTAAGGAGTTCTGTGGCTTCATCATCAGCACCAGATATTGACGCCCGGAAGCATATACCTGAGTAAAATATGATTACGTAACAAAAACACCATATGAGCATACAATTTTCGGTTGTTGCCCTCAATTTCTCCAGGATCCCATCATCAGATCCTGACTTGGTGATAATGGGACCACCTCGGAAGTGTCCTCTGTCGAACTGTCGAAAAATTTTTGAAATCCATCCATAATTGACGGAAATATCGGTGAACATACATAAAAAAAATAAAAAAAAAAATATTATACATACAGACGAATTGAGAACCTCCTCCTTTTTTCGAAGTCGGTTAAAAAGGATGTTGAAATTTAACTTAAGTATGCTTAAACGTACCTTCTCTGTGCAAGTGATGATCCAATCCTGAAACAATTAAAACAGAGTGTTATCAAAAAGTATGATATATGAGTTATGACCCTGCTCCAAAGTAAAAAGTCTAAGCATTTCATCATTATCATCATCATTATTTATGATTAACATCTATAGAGGAACTATTATTATGTATTTTTTTTATTTCAATGGAAATCTTTGTATATTTCTGAAATAATCACCATCGAAGACCAATCAAACTCTTATGTTTCGATTTCTGTTCCCTACATTGTCTACATTATGACCTTATAATTGAAAATAACTCATTGATACTCAAACAGTACTTCCTGTTTGAGTATCAAAGAGTTATGAGTTAGTTAAGATAGTTAAACTCAAAAAGCATCATTCGCAATAGAACCGGTAATGAAAAGTTACATAAAAGTGCTTCATAATACAGAAATCAGATTGGAATTGTCTTGACAGACCTGACAAGCAGTATTGATCACATCTCTTGGACTGTACACAGACCTCAAAGCAATGTACCTTAATAAATTTAATAAGCATCACCACAAAACAACTGTCTTCATTACATAAGAAATCATTAAATTGATTGTTAGTAGTGATGTTCTAGTACACGCGATAAAGGAATATCGATAGATTTATAAATCAGTTATATCATAATTAGGCTATTGCAGTCCACTGCTGGACGTAGGCCCCTTCAGTTGTTCGCCACTTGGGCAAACATCTGGAGGATTATACTTATAATCTCTACGCGGGACAAGCGGGTTGACGATCATAGGGCGAAGCTTCTCGCTTCGGTGACGCTGCTGCCCGTCACCGGTCTGTGGTATTTAGCGACGCCTTTAACTGTTGTTCATCTTAAATGCCTCATAGATTTCCGCATTAGTTATAAACCAAGGACCATTCGACTGGGTTCGCAGAATAGAATTTTGTAGTCTTTGGATCATAGACAGGTTCGATTTGCCGGCACTACCCCACAGCTGTATGCCGTATATCCAGATGGGTTTCAGTATGGATTTATAGATGAGCAACTTGTTGTCTATGAAGAGTTTACTGTTGCGTCCCAGGAGCCAAAGCAATGTCTTGTACTTTATGTTACGTTCTTCCCTTTTGGCTTTGATATGATTTTTACACGTAAGTCCAGGTGCATTCCAAGATATTTTACGTGTTCTGAATGTGAAAGAATATATATCTACATATAATAACTTCAATCTGTCGAATGGTATAAAGGTATCACAACTTATCACATCACTACCTGAACTATAAGACTACCGTCGAACATAGATTTCCCTCGACGTCTATCCTCGGTCAATGCTGCTAATCGAATGCCGGCTTGCAACGTCCGTCCCCCCAGCACAGCTTTCCCCTCCATTTTTCCCCGCCTATTTTGCCGCCAGAGAGGCGCGCTGTCAACTGTCAATGTGACAAACCAGTGTTGCCACTTAATTCTTACAAAACATACTAAATAATGAGGGCAATAATTAGACAAATATTAAAAATCATCACATTCGGCCATCCGACAACGTGCCGTCTCCCGACGCACCACTACATAATTATTTATTTATTCAAGGACAGCCAATCGAAACAACCACTTAATATGATTCAACCAATAGTGCTAAAGCGCCATCTCAATAAATAAAATGAGAACCCGATATTACAACAAAATGAATAACACAAAAACAGTTTGACTTATAACAACAAATTACTGTTAAATTACAACCCCTTGCATTTCCTGGTAAAATATGTATACCACATCAGTTTTAATCATTAACGGGCAAGTATAAAATCATCACATTCGGTGCTGGTATTCTAATTGATTAACACAGTTTTCAAAGTATGCCCATTTGAGACTAACATGTGACAGGAACAATTGAACAAATGTCTTAAAATAAATAGTAGAACAGCTAGATGTATATATATTTATATATATAAATAAAACTGAAATTAATAAAAACTAATATTAGGTACACCACACTTAACTATTTACTGTGCCTATGTACAAGATAGACATAAGTGTACGAAAGAAAAAGAGAAGCCTAACTAGCCGCTACTAGACGCTGCTCTAGATTCAAATACTTTACTAATAACATCTCCACTAACGTGTTACAAGGAGAATAAGGAATACACATTGGCACCAAAAAGAAACCTTGTGATGATATTTGATATAAATAAGGTAGTTTTGTTTACAGTTCATGGTCAAAGCCTTGATGCAAGATACAAAATAAATTTGACGGTGTATGATCAAAGTGGTGACCATTGGGAGAGGCCACTGTGCAGCACTGAAAACTGACCAATCCACTGTGTCAAGTCCAACTGAAAACTGGCCACGACGTTCAGACTTACTAACCCCTGCAATCGTCCGTGGCAACTAAGTACGTTCACACGTAGGTACAAATAAATAACAATATTTTTCCTTGTGTTGTGTCTTATCTCTCGGTGGTCAGAAGATTTTTCCGACACCAAATATATTTGTACGCCTTTATAGGCAGACCCAACTATAACTATTTGTTTATTTTATTGTAACCTGTTCTGACAAACAAAGAATTTGATTTGGTTTACTGAGATTAATGGTTTAGGTCACTCACTATGACAGGAAGATCAAATTGTAATTCATCGTATTAGAAAAATTCGTAACTGTAATGATCACAGGGATATAGCGTGACCTTCTTTATAACAAGCTTATCCATAAACAAGTAGTAGACATCCCATATAGATTACCTATCTACATACACCCCTCAAGAAATAAAGTTCGTAAAGACCGATGATCTCCCATGATGGTCTTAAAATAAATTATTCACACCATTTCCCTACATTAGCTATAATTAATAACCAATTTAATGAGTAGATACGTAAATTCAGGTCTTATCCCAAGCCCAATGAAATTCAGTGACATTGTCCCAATGTTGGAACATAATCATTAAAGTGTTTTACTGAAAGTTAATGATCCTCCCAATTTCAAACCTTTAACTGCCTACATGTCCACCATTAACCAAATCTCCCTTCACCTCCTCTTAGAAAACCTCAAACCCAAAAGTTATTTGTTACCCAGCAGACAGTTTTATTTCACTAGACTTTGTTCAAACAATTGAAAGTACTCACTGTCCCTTGCTTATATGTACGAGGTTAAAACTCACCCAGAGCTATTTAAGACTCTGTATGACATTCCACGTACTCCTAGAGATAGACGTCTATACGTTCAATTAAATTAATCATGCTTTTAATGAAAACAGCTATGCGTTCAAGGAACAGTCGGTCAATGGCTGTCACATTATATAATAAGTTACCCATGAACGCAAATGATATAACAATTAGTAAGTTTTCTTTTAAAGTATAGGTATGCTTAGAATATGGCTTATTCAACCTTGTTTTATACCACACGTGTGACTTGCTTTGTTTAATTCAATTTTAATGATATTTTGAAAATATGGTAAATGTTATTCCGGTAGTATAAAGAGGTGTTCTAATAATTTAGTTATCTTGACGTATAATAATTTATTTCACTTGTATATACTCAATTTAATAATCAATTTAATTTGGCATGTTACAATTTATTTCAATATGTATCCAATCTAATAATTTATTTCATTTGACAACTCTGAAGAGTGAATGTGTTTAGTTCTCCATTATACATATCATCTGTAATAATATGTACCGCATTCTAGCAAATAAATAAATTCTTACTCTTAGAGGCAAGTCCATTAATTAATACTCGTATTGCGGGAACAGTTCATGAAATATTTTGACGCATGTGAAAGTAAACAATACGCCACACTTAGATATCGAGTTGCTATAAGTGGACTAGAGTACCTAGTGCCCTACATTTCTATAGTTAGAACGTTACCGCTTTTTTATTAATATAAATAATAATTACGTACGTGTACCTACATGTGTTGTGTAAAAATAAAAATGTTTATCCAATAATACAAATCGTTCTGCATACAACTCAAATGAGCTAAACCAAATATATTACAAAATCCTTAAAAAAAATTGTCAGCTGTCGCTGTACTAGCCTCAAGGCCTGTATCGCAGGAACAATTACAATTTATAACTTTAAATCTATCTATATGAAATGAACTGGAAGGTCCGGTTTTATATTAATAACAATAGGGGGGCAAACCTTAGTTTTCCACCCCAGTTAGGTAGGTTTATGTTGTGCCCATCGTGCCTGTTGCGCCGGAGAGTGTATGTACTTATATGTATGCGAATGTATTGTATACGTGTGTGTTTAAGTGTAAATACGAATGCCACATCAATTTAATATGCTATATCCATAGATTTTTTTTAATGATGTCTATAGATTATGTTCATTTTACTTCGTATAACTATGCAATTGGCTTGCCCATTTATAAAGTACTTAATAGTAACATTGGATGATATTGTACTAGATTGCCCGTGGCTTTTAAAAAACTTCCTTCCTCTGCCTAAATGTTATCTGGTACAGATCGCTACAAGCGACAAAACTGCCTAAGCTGTCCTTTGTTATGTCCGAAATGTCTTTTGTGCAACAAAGACTGTTTATTCTATCTATACGACCCTCGGCACCACAACGATGGCCCATGCGACGGAGGCACCGTCCGCCGACATACATAGGTTAATTTTTGCCTCGCATAAGAGAACCACACGTCTCGTGCGTAGACGAAGCCTAGTCTAAACCTAACATGCTTCACTTAGGGAACCATTCAAGTATAGGTACCCATTTAAAAGAATACATTGGAGATCAACATCCTTACTTAAGAAATGCCAATTATCATAAATCTTGCACTAAAATGAAATATACCTACGCAGGTTCTAAATTTAGAAATTCAATAGTACCTATTCATTTCGATGCTACTCACTAATTTTAACAAGTTGATACTGGCACAGCCCAGTTTTAAATTCTCTCTTCATGTATCTCTGTAGTGAATGAATGTCTTATATGCAAAAATAAAAAGAATAATATTAAAACAAAAACAAGTCGACCGCCCCGGGTTCTTGATAGTGTCAATCTACGAGCATAGATGTACTTACATAGGTTTAAGTACAGTCGAATGTAAAATAAATAAATAAAGTTATACTACGAGCCACCAAGACTTCCCTGATGACAACGGACAACATCACATGGTTACGACGAGCTGTTGGCCTGCATCGACATCCACCAATGGTCCCCTCTGCTGCTTGTGTCTTGGGCTCCTTGGACTTTACTAGGCGGAGTAGTCATCATGTCGTCAGTTGCCATTATTTGTGCAAGAGAAAATTACACCGCCGACATAATCCATTCCAGAACACATTGTCTATCTACTTTGTGAAATAAAGATTAAATTAATAACCTACAACATCATCTACATCCCTGTTATCGAACTGACAAGTAGTTTAGGAATGCCATCTAATGTATGCAATTATTTGAAATAAAGAATTATAGTTAAATTATAATTGGTAAAATTCATTAGCACTGAATCATTAAATTAAATTATTTAGCGTGTAATCTGGAGCCTAATCTAGGGCGACCCTGCATTTCAGGCCTCCAGGTCCCACCTGTTGATCGAGGAAAGCTAGCATTTATTGGGTTCCGCATTTGTGTGAGTGTATGTGCGTTTGTGTGTGTGTATGCGTGAGAGTGACGCGGGTGTGTATGTGGGTATATGAACTTAGCTTACTTTACGTCTGATAATATTGATTCTGTATCCTCATAGTTTAGTCTCCGTAACCAATTTTGTATATTAGTGGAATACATAGTTCTGTATTGGCATCCAAGGACTCAAATATCATTAAACATACATAGCTTCTTAGGGGCGTCTTTTCTTATTTAAGGACATAAATAAACTACAATTACTTGTGGAACATACATAGCTCCGTAGAGACTTACATAGCCTCAAATTACTTGATGTACATAGCTCCGTAGAGACATACATAGCCTCCAATTACTTGTGGAACATACATAGCTCCGTAGAGACATACATAGCCTTCAATTACTTGTGGAACATACATAGCTCCGTAGAGACATACATAGCCTTCAATCACTTGTGGAACATACATAGCTCCGTAGAGACATACATAGCCTCCAATTACTTGTTTAATATAATATTTATTCATTTATTCGAAATCAACAGCGTATCCATTAGATTTCATCAATTAGTATATGTAGGCCTATTGGCCTTGGCTCTGTTGTTACAGATTTCTTTAAAAATACAAATTTAATCAATATAACATCAGATTGTGTGTTGTGTGTGTGTGCGTGAGTCTTTATTTCTCTTCACAGGGTACATTAAATTTAACAGGCTATAATAAAACTTGTGACATATTGTGTGATGAGACGGATGCCTGGCCTAGGCAATTGAATACACATGTTTCAGGTCATTAGGCTCAAACCATACCGGCTCAAGTATTAAGAGCTAAAAGCTGAATAAGTACTTCATTGTGTACATACTAAAAATTACATAATGATATTCATATATTTTTAAAGTAAGTGTGTGTGTGTGTGTGTGTGTGTGTGTGTGTGTGTGTGTGTGTGTGTGTGTGTGTGTGTGTGTGTACAAGAGAATCTGGTGCGGTAGCAGTTTTAGTAAAATCAGACCTTTAACACCCCTCTCTTCACACATATAAATTAGATTACTTGCGGGTAGTGGCATACATAGCCTTCTCTTGTACATGTAACGTTTTGTCCACGACATTTATAGCCTTAAATTTTGAGAAGCGTATCCAATCTTAGCGAAGTAATCTTTGAACATACATATTTTAAACTAACATAGGCCCCATTTACTCAACACTAAGGCCAGAAATAACCAAATCAAATATATCAACTTTCATTAGTATACCTATATCGTTGTATTTACTAAAAGACATTGGGAAGGAATTAATACGTACGTATAATACAGGCTCAGCCTAGCTTGTGTTATAATAATTTGTGTATCGCATTATCGCATAAGTAAGCAAATGGACACATAAAAAGTTAATGCGCCGCTTACAATCAGTCTGTACTGACACATAGCATTTTGACCTCATTCTACGCTACACTTAACGCTCAGATTCCTATGACGCGATAGGCATTGTTAATTAGTCGGACGAGCGATATCTGGCGGTAGCAAGCATAAAATACTGTTTTTTTTTCCAGTTGTGATATACAAAATGTAACTCAGTGTTTTATATTCAATGAAGTTGTTATTATTATCGATAAATTACTCTTCCTATTCTAAAGGTTAAGAACTCTAACTTTCTCCTCTCTTCATAAAACTTATCTTTTCAATTAACGGCGCAATTTCAACCAAACGTGTAGTTTTTTCTAATACAGACCGCAGTCTAACGTTTTATCGCAGACCAACATTGTCAAAGAGTAGCCTTAACCAAATGGGTCGTGCGATAAACCTTATTAGGCTTACAAGAGTAACATTAACAAAGAGTTGCCTTGTTCGAACATTACTCAAGTTGCGGTCTGCTCCAGAAAACACTTATGCAATAAATATAAATATTCTAGCACCGACGTTTGCCAGAGAATCCGTCGCGGACTATTATCAAGGAGTTGCCTTGACCAAATAGAATTCGCGACAAATTATTTCAGGCAGACCAACAAGAATAGCACTATCAAAGAGTAGCCTTGATCAAATATTATTCAAGCTGTTGTCAGTGGTGGCGTAATCCAATCGCCATATTATTTTAAACACTCTCAATACTACCGCCAAGTAACATTGTTAGGGAGTAGCCCCAACCAAATGTTCGTGACGGCATCATTATGGAAATGAAGAGAAGAGAAAAATAAAAGCTGAATTTAATGAAAAATTACAGTGACGGCCTTTAATATCTTGTCTATATTAATATCTCGTATATTAATATTAATTAAATAATTTTAAGAGTATTTCTACTCCGTACCTTGTAGGCTGCAGGTATCATGCCGCTTCTGAAATATAATAACTTCAATCTGTCGAATGGTATAAAGGTATCACAACTTATCACATCACTACCTGAACTATAAGACTACCGTCGAACATAGATTTCCCTCGACGTCTATCCTCGGTCAATGCTGCTAATCGAATGCCGGCTTGCAACGTCCGTCCCCCCAGCACAGCTTTCCCCTCCATTTTTCCCCGCCTATTTTGCCGCCAGAGAGGCGCGCTGTCAACTGTCAATGTGACAAACCAGTGTTGCCACTTAATTCTTACAAAACATACTAAATAATGAGGGCAATAATTAGACAAATATTAAAAATCATCACATACATATTTTTACCTCTAAATTAGCCTGGTTCAGGCCGTTTAGTGCATAAATGCATTATAGATGCGCTATCGATATAAACCGATTCCTGTTGCAGCTCTACCCCCAAACCACGACGGTACTGATATCGATAGCGCTGAGTTATTCGGATCGTGCGATAATATCGATAGACTGTTATACAATCGATTCGGCAACACTGTCAGTCTTTACAACCACAGATGATTATTTTAATAACGGATATACAATTTTTTTCTCTGCACTTTGTTGTTGATGTCACAATCTTATTAAGTTGTTGTGAAATATCGATGGTGAGGCGTTTTGGTGAAACGGGAATTTATTTTGGCGTAACTTTTTCTTCAAAACTTCCGCCTAGAAAGTCTCGTGGGGGATTTCTAGTTGATAAAATATTTGTATTCCAGTTTTGATGACCATTCTTAGTGCTTTGATAGTCTGTAAAATAAATTCCGTGTGGTTTCTGAATGTAGAGTTCAGTTTGTTTGCCATTTTCTATTTGAATATATCAATAGATGCGGACAAACTTATGGTACCAATTTCGTCCATCTTTGTAGGTTATGTTTTGAGTTTATTTATTTATTTATTTAAAACTTTATTGCACAAAATGGTACAAAAGGCGAACTTAATGCTAGGAGCATTCTCTACCAGTTAACCTTTGGATCATGCAGAGAGCAAATGTGTGTGCGGTGAGTGTAAAAAGAAACACTGTAAAAGATAATACCTAATTTATAATCAATAAACTAATATGCTAAATATACTACTTATTGAAATGTGCTATAAATACGTATACATACATGGATATATATACACATATAAGCAATTAATATAATAATACATATAAAATAAGTATATACAATAATATATATACATATATATACACATATATAAATATATGCAGGACATATATAACAGACAATCTTGACGAGCAATTTATTAATTACGACGAATAATTTAAAAGGTGTTCACGTACCCTCTTTTTAAACAATTCCTTATTCTGTGAGGACTTAATTTTACAAGGCAAGGCATTCCACAGCCGAATGGCTTGCACAGTAAAAGATTGAGAGAAGAAGCCGGAGTGGTGAAGTGGGACAGAAAGCTGAAAATTATTGGAAGAACGGAGAGGCCGGTCATGGGATTGGTATAAAAATTTAAATTGACTCTTGAGATAAGAGGGGGCCATAGGGTTAAATAAAATATTAAAGAGTAAGCAGACAATTCTGGAATGTCTACGTTGTCGAATAGGTAGCCATTTGAGTTGGGCACGAAAAGCGGAAACATGGTCATACTTACGGAGTCCAAAGACGAATCTGATGCAGTTGTTCAAGAGACGATCAAGTTTAGTTGAGTTCGGTTTCAGAAAAGAAAACAAATGAATACAAATCTTTTAGTCGAGTCTCATGATACTAACATCCGTATTTACAAACGTTACTATGCGACGCGTTTTTGCACAGCACCCGAAACCTTATTCATAGACAACACTTGAGTGCCGGCCGCCGTTGTAAATGTCTTACTTCGCATAGTGTACTTAGTTTTCGTAGATCCTTAAGTATTGTTTGAGAATATGGGTGTCAATCATGAGAGTCGACTAAGGGACTTCTTAAAATTTTTAGCTTCTCAACCGATGATAGAGATCGGTTACTTGTCTGCTGCATCGACTTTGTTTTTCTTTTTCTTCCCATCACTCAATCGGGAAGCCACTATGTAGTGCTACTCTAAAAAAACTAATACATTCCAAGAAGATTTAGAAACCTTGACAGACTTCCATCTGGCGTAGGGAAGCCATTATGTCGAGCCACTATATAAAAAAAAAAGACAAAATGCTTGAGAAACTGAAAAAAAAATCACAAACGGTTGACGTCAAGAAAAAAAAGGGAATATAGACAGAACTGCGTTCAGAAACTCGTAGCAGATAATAACTTTGAACATGTGATGTGGTCTATGTCGCTACACAGGTGTACAACCGCATTATAGTAACTAACATGAGACTAAGAGATTGTGCTCACACAGTACCAAAGTAATTGCTGTTATACACAGAAGATTTGGTACTAGATGTCGCATTAGTTAATGGGGCTGCTCGTATTGTCGACTTGACTCTGTCTGGTCGACTCGACTCACCGGCCATTGCTTAAAGACGTTGCATCTATGTGCGTTCTCTACCGCATCTTCATCATCATCATCCTAGCCTTTTTCCCGATTGTCTCAGGGTCGGCTTCCCAAACTGAGAGATTTGGCGAGGGCTAAGCTTTTTACACAGAGCGAATGCCATCAGACCTCCGCAACACTTAGGGTAAGCTATACCCATTCCCAGTTAGGAGTTATCATCATCTCTGATATGATGTGACGACTGCTATCTGAGTTGGTAAAGATAGCACCCGGGACCAACAGCTTAACGTGCCTTCCGAAGCACGGAGGAAATCGGTGTCAAATTTTGGTCACCCATCATCGGATTGACCGCTCCAATGGTAGCACAACGTTGCGATCATTGTTAAGCGAACAAGACCGCGGCGCGCCACCGAGCTCCTCTCTACCGCATCTATCACGGGGAATGTTCTGAAGAATAGGCCTGTTACCGTAAAAATGTAATTAGTCCGTCTTTTAGATTGTTCATAAATAAAAGACACGTATTTTTTCATTTGCAAATTAGACCAAAAATGACAAAGATATAGCAAGTTAAAATTACGCGTGACGTCAAAGAGTGCGAGTTTTTTCTCCACTGAGTGACGTCAAAGACCCCCACTTTAGGCATTTTGATGCGGTAGAGATCCAATGACCACTGGTAGAGAATGCCTATGCGGCATTAAGTCCGCTTTTTGTATACTATTTCTACATCATCATCATCACTTTTTATATTGTGCAATAAATACAATGCATTGACGTCTAAATTGTACAAAAAGTATTTTTTTTCTCCATGTACATACATCAAAAGCATGGCACATCCAGCGCTCTACGTCCGCGCAGTGACAGACAGATAGACAATAATTACGTATACACAATGTCGGTCAGTGTAACCACGTGGCGGCTATCGGGGTCACGTTCACTTTCCGATATGCTGTGCTCGCTCATATATTATGACAGCTATATCTTTAGTGGGTAGGATTGTATTTGAAGTATACTCCGAATTTTGGCCATTGAAAATCTTAAATGACATTTTTATGGGACACTAGTTGTAATGAATCGTCTTAATGGAACATAATTAGATCCTTAGCTCATTTCCTGTCCCAAATTCAATCCATATTTTATTATTTTCTTCCTTTTTCTTATTTCATTTTTTGTCGGGAATGACATTTCGTATGCGTATAGGAATTCCCGACGATTTTTTCCGATTTCTTCTATTTATGACTAGCTGCTGCCCGCGGCTCTGCCTGCGTGATATTCGTATAAAACATAGTCTACAAACTATATTCCTGTAAAGTTTCATTGAAATCCGTTCAGTAGTTTTTGCGTGAAAGTGGAACAAACATCCATCCATGTATCCAAACAAACTTTCGCGTTTATAATATTAGTAGGAAGTAGGATTATGATGACCAACTTCGAATCCATCACCAAGAAATCTTTTTGAAATTTTAAAACCCAAACACATTATTTACGACAGAAATCGAAACTGCATTCAAAATAAGTTTCGCTTTCACTAAAAATGGTATTTAGGGCAGGGCTAGCTAATTTCACTTGTAATAATACCTTAAAAGGAAATGTAATATTTGTTCAGGACAAGCTATAACATTGTTTTAGGAAAGCATTAAATGATCTGACTAAGGAATCTTGATATAACATGTAATAATTTAGATGTTTCTAGTGGATAATAAGCTCTATTACTATGACAATAAGAGTGGTTATTGTAAGTGGTGGTGTTAAGTGGAGGTGTGGTTCTTACGAATACTTAAGGTTAAGGATGCGTTTCGATAGAAGGGGCTGCATAGCGCTAAACTGACAGAAGTTAACAAAAAATCATCAACATCAGCCTATCCCAGTCCACTGTTGGACATAGGCCTCTCCAGTTTGTGTTGCGGCAGTTCTAGACCATTCCGGGCCCCGTGACACCACCCTAAAGACGGAGGGGCCGGGGTTTTTAGTGGGTATTCCCTGCCTCCTACCATCCTAAGGCAGGGTGCCGCTCTTCCGTTTTTGAGCGGCGTGAGTCCCACATATCCCGTCGTTCCCCCGAACGGCGGAAATGCGCAAAAGCATTTTCCCCGGCTTAAAAAATAGGCCTCTCCAGTTGCCCGCCCATTTGGTCAAACATCTGGAGGATATACCCATAATCGCCACGCTGGGCCGGCGTGTTAGCGATCCCAGGGCGTGGCTACTCGCGCCGGTGACCCTGCTGCCCGTCATCGGTCTGTGGTATTCAGCTACGCCTTCAAATGTGATGGTTATACCGCCACCGTCGGTTGCCAGCGCCTCGTTTGTTATTCGGCAGGATGCACCACGGGCAGGTGAGATTGTCTTGGAGCGAAAAGATGATAGGCTCCCTTACAATATCATAGGTAATTTTTTGGTAGCCTCAGCTCCGCCCAGCCTCGCTTCTGTGTAAGCGCTACCTTATAGAGCTATCGCTTCATTTTATTTGTTAACGGTACGCTGTCAAAGTGTGGATAAGCCCCGTTTAGATGCAGTGATTTATTACGAAGCGTTGTCATTCATCATCGCCTGTCATTACGAGCACATGCAAGGACAATTTTTATGATTGGCTATAAAGTATTGGTCTTGTTTGGTCTATTAATTGTTGGCGTGATTGATTTAGCTGGGAAACGTATGGTAAGCTATTTTGATTGCATTTTTTCTGTTAAGTATTAAACACGCTAGATGTGAAAGATATTAATTAAGTGTAAGTTTAGAGATGTTCTCACACAAATATGAAAAGTGAAGATGCAATATATTTTCATTGACTTTGATGTTTCATTCTTATAACAGATTTCATTCCATAACTCCAAATATGACAATAAATAAATAGGCTAAACAAAGCCAATCAATTAATCTCTATGTAAAAGTGTCCTTTTTACTACGGGTTTCACATAAAGACTAGTGGCTCTAGAAACATCTAAACCGGTGACATTTTAGAAAATAAATTGACACGACCGGTCAAAGAAATAGAATCGAACCCGATACCTAGCTTTATTCTTTACGCTCTAACCATTGTGCCACCACCATCATCATCATCATCATCCTATCCACTGCTAGAAATAGGCCTCTCTGGGCAAATATCTGGAGCCTTTACCCCTAAGGCACTACTCTAGGCAGTCGGGTGGGTGATCGCAGGGCGTAGCTTCTCACTCCGGTGACGCTGCTGCCCGTCATCGGCCTGTGGTATTTAGCTACGCTTTCAATTGTGATGGTTATACCGTCACCATGGTCATTTAATACATAGCTTTATTCCATCCACTATCTTACTGGCTTCGTGATTCAGTGGTTGCCAGAGAGACCGATTGATCTTCTTCTATACTTATAATAAATCTGTAGAGAAGTTAATTCTGTACATTGATTCAAAATAACTATTAAGGGATGTCTAGTGATCGATACTGATGCCAAAAATGCAAGCAGTAAAATTTATGTCTGTCTATCTGTCTGTCTGTATGTTCGTTATAGAAAAAAAAACTACTGGACGGATTTTAACGAAACTTGGGACGATTATTCTTTATACTCCTGGGCAGGTTATAGTATACTTTTCATCACGCTACAATCAATGGGAGAAAAGCAGTGACGGGAAGAGTTGGGAAAACGGGTGAAATTTTTATCTGTATGTTTGATCGCGCATCACGCAAAAACTACTGCATGGAATTAAAAGCGGTTTTCACCAATGTATTAAATAAATAAATAAATAAATAAATAACCCAAGACATGCCACGCTGGGCCACACAGCGCCACCTAGCCCCAAACTAAGCCGAAGCTTGTACTATGGGTACTAGACAACTGATAAACTTACTTAGATACATTTTTTTTTGTAAATAAATACATATTATAGATAGAAAACACCCAGACCAATACAAACAGACATGTTCATGAACACAAATGTTTGTACTGTGCGGGAATCGAACCCACGACCCTTGGCTCAGAGGGCAGAGGTCACTACCAAATGAGCCACCGAGCCTGTCAATATATAGAGGATTAGATATTGCTAGAGGTCCAACTTAAAATTAAGGTACTATTTTAATGGAAGTCCGTTATTTTTGAAAGCCGATACCCACGCGTGCGACGCCGCCGGCACAGCTAGTAAAGAAATAAAGGCAGGTCCATACTGGGCCCATCGGCCGCTCTGGTTCCGCGACCGTCTTCCCATAATTGTAGGCGTCTTGTAGCCCGCTGACCTATCGACCGTCACCCCTTAATTGATCGGCTGTTACAATTAGCTGCCTTTCCCCTATCCCTTTAAAGGTACAAGCATTGCTTTTTTTATATAGTAGTTCGACATAATGGCTTCCCTACGCCTGATGGAAAGCGAAATAAAAGCCCAAATCGCTGTGACAACTGGCAAGTAACTAGTCAGTTACCTGTCAGTGCCGGCCCAACCCTAACCCCCCACGAGCTCCGGAAACCCTACTCACCTGCAGACACACGACCCGGAGGTCAATTGGCTGCGGTATTCTATAGGGTGGAGGTCCTTCCCCGGACGGGCGGCTCAATTCGAGCGAAGATTCGCTATGCCCTCTCTCTCTCGCTTTTGCTAGCATTAGATTTACGAGTTATTTTTCTAACCTTCAGAATCCTAAGACAGAGTCTTTTCTCATCTGACCCATTCAGTAACCTATCATCTTTTCGCTCCAAGCCATTTTTTTTTCCAAGCCGATTTCCCCTTAACTTTAGCGATTCAGGAGATTGGCTGACTGGCATTCGGCAATTAACAAAAACAATAACATTTCGTTAACATCAACAATAATAAACGGGAAACAACAGATTTTATAGGCGTACACGAGCGAACAAAAGCGACCATATTTAATTACCACCACAGTTATGCGGTACATTCCGCCTCAGAAATTTGAATTATTTCGGCGTTATTAAATAGGAATTTTGCTTTTGTCCGTGAAATTTCGGAGTATTGTCTACCAATTAGGCATCTGTTAATAAACGGGAAATAGAAATAAATACAGTAAGCCACATTCGCCACATCAACAGACTGCATACCTTTTTTTATAGTGGCTCGACATAATGGCTTCCCTACGCCTGATGGAAAGCGAAAGAGAAGCGAAGTCGCTGTAACAACGGGCAAGTAACTGGTCAGTTACCTGTCAGTTGCCACCGCCATGCCGGCCCAACCCTAACCCCCCACTCCGGAAACCCTACTCACCGGCAGAAACACGACCCGGAGGTCATTTGACTGCGGTATTCTATAGGGTGGAGGTCCTTCCCCGGACGGGCAGCTCAATTCGAGCGAAGATTCGCTATGCCCTACCTCTCAAAAGATTTAAGGTTTGCCAGCCTTTGAGAGATTCGTAAGCTCTACGTCTCCTTATATCGGAAGCTGCCTGTACCGGGTCCGAACCCGTTCGCCCACGCTCGCCTCAAAAGGAGCCTTAGCTCGTTTCCACTACATTCGTACTGCCCAGGGTCGTGGGTTCCGCGTGGCGACACTCGATTTATTCCAAATGACGTATATGAATTAAAATACTAGGTATTAAGTACTTAAGCTTAATTTGACTGGCTCGGTGGCTCATTTGGTAGTGACTTCTGCGTTCTGAGCAAGGGTTGTGGGTTCGATTACCGCACAGTACAAACATTTGTGTTCAAGAACTTGTCTGTTTGTATTGGTCTGGGTGTTTACTATGTATAATAAATATTATTTCCAAAAAAAAAAAAGTATATAAGTAAGTAAGTTTATCAGTTGTCTAACACCTATAGTACAAGCTTCGTCTTAGTTTGAGGTTACATGGCGATTTGTGGCCCAGTGTGATATGTCCCAGACATATATTTATTACTAGCAGCCCGCTCCTCGCTTCGCTTCGGATAAATCAATTATTTAAAAGTAATTTCGCGAGGCCGCAGGCCGAGCTCCGCGTAGGGCGAAGCCCGGAGCGTCCAGCGTCGCAGACCTAGCTTGAGCACGCACGCGCGAAGAGCGTGCGGCGAAAGCTAGTATAACCTATACACACGCTTACAATGCTAAAATTAATGGATGCTAGAAACAACATGAAGGTACATTCGATTCGAAGGCTGAGAAATCTGAACATGGCTTGACACATAACAAACGCAATATGTGATGCAGTTAACATAAAAGCAATACGTTGTTCAGGTCTTTTGTTCAGGAACCACCTGCTCTTAGCTAAGGTTCAATTAGCTGTTAGTTCAGATGAATAATTATATATCTAGCGACGTCTTTTAAACACTGATGACTTTAAGAGAGGTAGGGCATAGCGAATCTTCGCTCGAATTGTGCTGCCCGTCCGGGGAAGGACCTCCACCCTATAGAATACCGCAGCCAAATGATGGTTCGTGTTTCTGCCGGTGAGTAGCGTTACCGGAGCTCGTGAGGGGTTTGGGTTGGGCCAGCATGGCAGTGGCAACTGACAGGTAACTGACCAGTTACTTGCCGTAAACTCAAAACCATTTTTCATCTTTCATCAGCATTTTTTATCTCAGTACCTACATGAAATTACCTTAAAAATGATTTAGCGATAATGACGCCGACCAAAAAGCAATACCTACTTTAATAGCGCTATTTACTTCCGACATGCGTAATTCATCATCATTAGCCTATTATAGTCCACTACTGGACATAGATCTCCATAATCGCCACGTTGGGCAGGCGGGTTGGCGATCGCAGGGCGTAGCTTCACGCTCCGGTGACGCTGTTGCCCGTCATCGGTCTGTGATATTTAGCTACGCCTTCATCTGTGACGGTTATACCGCCCAGAGTCGGCTGCCAGCGCTTTGTTTGTTATTCGGCAGGATGCACCACGGGCAGGTGAGGTTGACTTGGAGCGAAAAGATGATAGGCCGATCCCTCACATCGAACCGTGGGTCGAACTCGCATCCCCTACCCCATGCGTCATCATCATCATCAGCCTATTGCAGTCCACTGCTGGACATAGGCCTCTGCAGTTGTTCGCCACTTAGGACAAACATCTGGAGGTTATACCCATAATCGCCACCCTGGGCAGGCGGGTTGGCGATCGCAGGACGTAGCTCCTCGCTCCGATGACGCTGCTGCCCGTCATCGGTCTGTGGTACCTAGCTACGCCTTCAATTGTGATGGTTATACCGCCACCAGTCGGTTGCCAGTGCCTCGTTTGTTATTCGGCAGGGTGCACCACGGGCAGGTGAGGTTGGCTTGGAACGAAATGATGACAGGCCGCTCCCTTACAACCCATGCGTAATTAAAATTATTTTATTAGGCTAAAATACATACATACTATTACATAGTAGGTATAGGGTACAGAAATTATAACATCAGATTAGAAAAGAAAAAATTTTATTATTCATGCACAAATCGCAGTTTTCATTATGTGAGCCTTCCTAAACCTTGAAAGAATGCATTCATATTTTTTGGGTTCTTAGAGCTTCATGACACTATGATTCAGGATGCCTTGTGCCTTACGGATTATGCTAGGTCTGTTCGACTGTGCACTATTCCTAAATGTTAAATGAGGAGACTCCAAGCTGATAGCAGCATTGATGCAGGAAACACCGGTGGTGTGTTTTCAAGTTGGTCGTATTTTTAGCTATAGCAATTTGCATTTATAGTATTTTCCGAAGAATTTTATCCTGAAAGTAAGCCGACGGTTCACAAATATTTATATCACTGTTTGTTGTGAATTTCCGATAATTCCGTATTTACTTCGATGTCAGTACCTGTCATGTCAAAATGACAATTTCTTTGACAAATTCAAGAAAGACAGTATCTATGGTCATTTCAAAAAGTATGTAACATATTTTGCCGAAATTGTAAATTCTAAAATGTATGATACCCTTGTAATCTATAGCCTGTGTGTAAATCTGATGCATAAATAACATTCCTGTAAAGTTTCATCAAAATCCTTTCAGTAGTTTTTACGTGAAAGTACGATTTCATATTAGAATTTATTTATTTAGATGTCATAACAGTTTCGGTTGCTATGGGAACGATGCCAAGAGACGTCAGTATGTAAGATCTTTTCTTTTTTTGTAGATTAAAATCTTTTTGATAAATTTGGGTTACATTATTGGAGTTTTAGCACGGATCCCTAACTTTTTTAAAAATATAATATAGCCTATGTTCAGCGCAAATACTGTAGCTATCCGACGGTGAAAGAATTATTCAAATCGGTCCAGTAGTTTCGGAGCCTATTCGTATCAAACAAACAAACAAACAAACAAACAAACAAACAATCAAATCTTTCCTCTTTATAATATTAGTTTAGATTACTAGCAGCCCGCTCCTCGCTTCGCTTCGGATAAATCAATTATTTAAAAGTAATTTCGCGAGGCCGCAGGCCGAGCTCCGCGTAGGGCGAAGCCCGGAGCGTCCAGCGTCGCAGACCTAGCTTGAGCACGCACGCGCGAAGAGCGTGCGGCGAAAGCTAGTATAACCTATACACACGCTTACAATGCTAAAATTAATGGATGCTAGAAACAACATGAAGGTACATTCGATTCGAAGGCTGAGAAATCTGAACATGGCTTGACACATAACAAACGCAATATGTGATGCAGTTAACATAAAAGCAATACGTTGTTCAGGTCTTTTGTTCAGGAACCACCTGCTCTTAGCTAAGGTTCAATTAGCTGTTAGTTCAGATGAATAATTATATATCTAGCGACGTCTTTTAAACACTGATGACTTTAAGAGAGGTAGGGCATAGCGAATCTTCGCTCGAATTGTGCTGCCCGTCCGGGGAAGGACCTCCGCCCTATAGAATACCGCAGCCAAATGATGGTTCGTGTTTCTGCCGGTGAGTAGCGTTACCGGAGCTCGTGAGGGGTTTGGGTTGGGCCAGCATGGCAGTGGCAACTGACAGGTAACTGACCAGTTACTTGCCGTAAACTCAAAACCATTTTTCATCTTTCATCAGCATTTTTTATCTCAGTACCTACATGAAATTACCTTAAAAATGATTTAGCGATAATGACGCCGACCAAAAAGCAATACCTACTTTAATAGCGCTATTTACTTCCGACATGCGTAATTCATCATCATTAGCCTATTATAGTCCACTACTGGACATAGATCTCCATAATCGCCACGTTGGGCAGGCGGGTTGGCGATCGCAGGGCGTAGCTTCACGCTCCGGTGACGCTGTTGCCCGTCATCGGTCTGTGATATTTAGCTACGCCTTCATCTGTGACGGTTATACCGCCCAGAGTCGGCTGCCAGCGCTTTGTTTGTTATTCGGCAGGATGCACCACGGGCAGGTGAGGTTGACTTGGAGCGAAAAGATGATAGGCCGATCCCTCACATCGAACCGTGGGTCGAACTCGCATCCCCTACCCCATGCGTCATCATCATCATCAGCCTATTGCAGTCCACTGCTGGACATAGGCCTCTGCAGTTGTTCGCCACTTAGGACAAACATCTGGAGGTTATACCCATAATCGCCACCCTGGGCAGGCGGGTTGGCGATCGCAGGACGTAGCTCCTCGCTCCGATGACGCTGCTGCCCGTCATCGGTCTGTGGTACCTAGCTACGCCTTCAATTGTGATGGTTATACCGCCACCAGTCGGTTGCCAGTGCCTCGTTTGTTATTCGGCAGGGTGCACCACGGGCAGGTGAGGTTGGCTTGGAACGAAATGATGACAGGCCGCTCCCTTACAACCCATGCGTAATTAAAATTATTTTATTAGGCTAAAATACATACATACTATTACATAGTAGGTATAGGGTACAGAAATTATAACATCAGATTAGAAAAGAAAAAATTTTATTATTCATGCACAAATCGCAGTTTTCATTATGTGAGCCTTCCTAAACCTTGAAAGAATGCATTCATATTTTTTGGGTTCTTAGAGCTTCATGACACTATGATTCAGGATGCCTTGTGCCTTACGGATTATGCTAGGTCTGTTCGACTGTGCACTATTCCTAAATGTTAAATGAGGAGACTCCAAGCTGATAGCAGCATTGATGCAGGAAACACCGGTGGTGTGTTTTCAAGTTGGTCGTATTTTTAGCTATAGCAATTTGCATTTATAGTATTTTCCGAAGAATTTTATCCTGAAAGTAAGCCGACGGTTCACAAATATTTATATCACTGTTTGTTGTGAATTTCCGATAATTCCGTATTTACTTCGATGTCAGTACCTGTCATGTCAAAATGACAATTTCTTTGACAAATTCAAGAAAGACAGTATCTATGGTCATTTCAAAAAGTATGTAACATATTTTGCCGAAATTGTAAATTCTAAAATGTATGATACCCTTGTAATCTATAGCCTGTGTGTAAATCTGATGCATAAATAACATTCCTGTAAAGTTTCATCAAAATCCTTTCAGTAGTTTTTACGTGAAAGTACGATTTCATATTAGAATTTATTTATTTAGATGTCATAACAGTTTCGGTTGCTATGGGAACGATGCCAAGAGACGTCAGTATGTAAGATCTTTTCTTTTTTTGTAGATTAAAATCTTTTTGATAAATTTGGGTTACATTATTGGAGTTTTAGCACGGATCCCTAACTTTTTTAAAAATATAATATAGCCTATGTTCAGCGCAAATACTGTAGCTATCCGACGGTGAAAGAATTATTCAAATCGGTCCAGTAGTTTCGGAGCCTATTCGTATCAAACAAACAAACAAACAAACAAACAAACAAACAATCAAATCTTTCCTCTTTATAATATTAGTTTAGATTATACGTTTTATTATTATAATTTTAAAGCTTTTTACGCGTACATGCTTCGATAACAAAAGATTATAATAAGGAATTACCTTTTTCTTGGCACGCGAAGAAATGTTCAACAAAAAAAATATCTAAGTAAGTTTTTTTCAATTGCCTACTATCCATAGTACAAGCTTCGGCTTAATTTGGGACTAGATGGCGCTGTGCTAGCGAAAGAACATGACCTAACCTAATAAACGTGTTAATTCGCAACAGATAATAAAACAATTAATTAAATTAATTTGAAAATAGTTTTATGTAGTACGCTTGACTAGTTGAGCCGGGGAAAGTGGATCAAACAAACAAATTACTTTCGCTTTTATGGTCGGCTAAGCTAGGCCGACCTCATTGGAGCATTAGCTGCCATATTTGGATTCGATACTGGTTTGGGTAATTTTAAAAATTTGGTCGGAAGTTCGTTCGGGATGTAAGGGAGCGGCCTATCGTCTTTATGTTCCGTCTTTTTCATCCAAGCCAACCTCACCTGCCCGTGGTGCATCCTGCCGAATAATAAACGAGGCGCTGGCAACCGACCGGTGGCGGTATAACCATCACAACTGAAAGCGTAGTTAAATAACATGGCCGATGAC
>CM062102.1:2023320-2098872 GCA_031163375.1 Conogethes punctiferalis
TAAGTCCAATTAAATGAATTTCGGTAGACAATGAACATTTTTGCGTATTATGACATTCCTCTTGACAAAGAAATTGACAGGTTTAAGTTAAGTGTCACTTTTGAAAGAAGGACAAATTATGGGAGTAGAAAATGAAGAAGGTTCATAACGCAATTTACGAATGAATGAAATTTTAAGAGAGGTAGGGCATAGCGAATCTTCGCACGAATTGAGCCGCCCGTCCGGGGAAGGACCTCCACCCTATAGAATACCGCAGCCAAATGACCTCTGGGTCGTGTTTCTGCCGGTGAGTAGGGTTTCCGGAGCTCATGGGGGGGTTAGAGTTGGGCCGGCATGGCGGTGGTAACTGACAGGTAACTGACCAGTTACTTGCCAGTTGTCACAGCAGCTTGGGCTTCTCTTTCGCTTTCCATCAGGCGTAAGGAAGCCATTATGACGAGTCACTATAAAAAAAAATGGTTAGATTCTCTTCATCCCTTCGAATGTAAAATATTAAGTGGCTAAGTAGGCACTTATTAATTTACACTTGAATGGATGAAGACAATCTACCTACCCCTAAGTTACCTAAAATTAAGGTACTCTAAGGTTGTCTGGAAGAGATCGCTTATAGCGATGAGATCGCCTAAATTGTGCAACAAATGTCTTTTATACATAGTTTGAAGACCAGTGACGGGCAGCATCATCAGCGCGAGCAGCTCCGCCCTGCGATCACAGACCCGCCTGCCCAGCGTGGCGATTATAGGTATATCCTCCAGATGTTTGCCCTAAGTGGCGTACAACTGGAGAGGCCTATGTCCAGCTGTGGACTGTAATAGGCTGATGATTATGATGATGAAAATAAGCACAGAGAATTTTGTTTCTTTAGCCTAGGCTGGCCTAGGCGCGCACTGATGACTTTTTGTCACCGGGACAGATATCTCTCTTCTTCTCATTTTTAAAAGTGCAAAAGAGATGAAACGACTGTCACCAGTGCGCGCCTAAGCTAAAGAAACAAAATTCTTTGTGCTTATTTTCATCATCATCAACCTATTTCAGTCCACTGCTGGACATAGGCCTCTCCAGTTGTACGCCACTTAGGGCAAACATCTGGAGGATATACCTATAATCGCCTCGCTGGGCAGGCCTAGCCTAGTACAAACTTGTACTTTACAGCAAAAAAAAGATGTGATCTGTTTGCAAAGAAACAGCAATCCATAAGATTGTATCGCACAGTTAGTCCTCAACTTATACAAGCGAACTCTTAATAAGCTTTAGCTTACTCTATCAGAAAAACACACAAACATGAGAAGTCTGAGCAAAGTTTGTTATTTCTCTAATAACTGTCGCGTAACTTATGTTTATTTATACGATCTTAGCTGCGATTATAATATTAAGTGAGCGTAAAGTAAATAAGGATGTAAGGGAGCGGCCTATCATCACTTCGCTCCAAACCGGTGGCAACCGACGAGCAAGTATGCAGAGATTGATGAATGTGGACGAAGCAAAAGTTGTGTGCCAGGATCGTAGCAAATGGAAGGACGTGGTCTCTACCTACCCCTCTGGGAGAAAGGCGTGACGATATGTATGTATGTATTAAGCTGCGATTATATAAGTGAGCGTAGAGTAAATACGACGAATAGGAATACTATGGACATAAGACACAATATTATTGCATTATTTGATGATTCATAAGTGCTCGTCATGAGCCTACTTGAATAAAGATATTTTTCATTTCATTTTATATCAATAAAGTAAGAGAGGTAGGGCATAGCGATTCTTCGCTCGAATTGAGCCGCTCGTCCGGAGAAGGACTTCCATCCTATAGAATACCACAGTCAAATGACCTCCGGTTCGTGTTTCTCTGACAGGCAACTGACCAGTTATTTGCCCGTTGTGACAGCGACTTGGGCTTCTCTTTCGCTTTGCATAAGGCGTAGGGAAGCCATTATGTCGAACGCACGACCCTTGGTTCAGAAGGCAGGATTCATTACCAATTAAGCCACCGAGCCAGTCAAAACAGTAGCTGCTATGAAGTATTATTTTATGGTTTCGAAACCACATAGATTTTCCACTAAAACCTCACCTCATAACATCCACAATTCAACAGCAGAACGCGAACTCTAAGTATGTTCTTTCACTGCCAGCGCTGCTCACAAATCTCAAATGACCACTCATTACCATCAGAAACCTATTAACCGCGAACGCCTTTTCAATAAGTTAGCCTCAATGGCTAGATAGCAAACGACCAGGGAGAACAGGGACCGAGTAAGGGTTGTAGTTTAATTTTCTACACTAATAATATAAAGAGGAAAGATTTCATTGTTTGTTTGTTTTTTTTATGCCACTGGTGTGGCAAACAAGCCTACGGCCCGCCTGATGTTAAGTGGTTACCGCAGCCTATGGACACCTGCGACGGCTGCGACACCAGGGGTGTCACAAGCGCATTGTCAAGTGGAGGGGGGGGGGGGGGGGGGGGGGGGGTTGCTTGCGCTCCGGTTAGCAGCCTCGAGTAAGACGACGACACGTGCCTCCGGGCAGTGGCGTCGTGCATCGCAAGATGCAGGGAGGACACCACACCGTCCTCCCGAGGTGTGCCGTTCTTTTTTGGGGTGTCTTTGCCGTGGGGTTGTGTCGAACCCTCCGGGCATCCCGACCCTCCTCAGACAGAGTGCTCGTAGCGGAACACCGTCGGGTTTAGTGGCTATTCCCCGCTAACTGCTCCCCACTACTGGGCATGATTACAATGAATGATTACAAAAAAAAGGATCCCGGTAGAGCCCTAAGTACGTCCCAGACGTCCGGATTTGAAGCAACCATTGTGCCGTTGCGCTGTTTACTGCGAATGTAATATTCCGCGCCGCGTCTTTGTGCGCGCTGCATGCGGTGTAACCGCCCTTTGTTACTGCGGCATCGGGATTTGGTGTGGCCCAATATTGGCTATAGCTTCAGGTATTAGAATAAATGTATGATTGTATTAAATAATAATAAATAACCCAAGACAGGCCACATTGGGCCACACATCGCCATCTAGCCACACATTGGGCGGCATCGGGATTTGGTGTGGCCCAATATTGGCTATAACTTCGGGTATTAGAATAATTAATGTATGATTGAATTAAATAATAATAAATAACCCAAGACAGGCCACATTGGGCCACATATCGCCATCTAGCCCCAAACTAAGCCGAAGCTTGTACTACGATTACTAGACAACTGAATATTACTTAGATTTTTTTTGTAATTAAATACATATTACACATAGTAAACACCCATAGTAATCATGGTGGCGAACATTAGGAGAGGCCTATGTCCAGCAGTGGACTGACACGGGCTGATCATGATGAAACACCCAGACCAATACAAGCAGACATGGTTATGAACACAAATGATTGTAGGTACTGTGCGGTATCCTCAATTAGTTTTTCGAATTAGTAATGCTTCTTGAGTCTTGGAATGTATCTTTTCACTCCAACCCACCCTCGCCTGTCCCTGGATCCTGCCGAATTACAAACGAGGCTCTGACAACCGACTTGTGGCGGTGCAACCATCACGATTGAAGGCATAACTAAATACCACAGGCCGATGACGGGCAGCAGTATCAACAGAGCTACTGCGATCTATCGATGTTTGCCCAAAGTGGCGAATAACTGGACAGGCCCTGCGATCGCCAACCCATCTGACCAGCGATCCGAAGCCTCCAGATGTTTGAACAAAGTTGCGAACAGCTGGAGAGGCCTATGTCCAGCAGTGGATCGCTAAAGGCTGATGATGATGATGACTTCCCCGGACGGGTAGCTAAATACGACATTCGCTACGCCGCCCTACCTCTCTTAAAATTTCTTTGAACTTTCTCATAGACTGTACTAGCTCTAATGAACATTCTCCTATTAACAACTAATTAACATTACATTATATTCAACAGGACATGTTTAGGACATGTAACGCAATCACGACACGTCACGATAAGGTGCTAATCACCAATATCGAGTAATACTTGAACTAATTGGGTCTATCAATCAAAACGTCAATTTGCGGCGATATATCCCGGTGTAGTGGCCGCATTCGGCCCGATTGATGGTGACGCGTTTGAGCGAACAAGACTCATCGTAGATCACGCTCGGTAATTATGCCTCGGTCTGGGGGCCGCACTTTCAACGTGCTATAAATGGATGCCCTCAGGCTAGGTGGAGTGACAATGGACAGGGCAGAGCATACGCTTCAGTATTGCTCTGCCTGGGCCAGTGAGCGCTCCGTCCTCGTCACTGTCGCACAGGACCTCGATCTGCCGCAACTTTTGCGGCAGATGACGGCGTCGGAGTAGACCTGGCGTGCGATGCTCGCATTCTGCGAGGCAGTGATCTCGCAGAAGGAGGCGGCGGAAAGAGAGCGTGAGGCCGCAGCAGACGCAAGACTCTAAAAAAAAAAAAAGAAGGTGGAGTGACAATAATTATAGGCCTGTTGCCGTAAAAATGTAATAAGTCCGTATTTTAGATTTTTCATAAATAAGAGACACGTATTTTTTCATTTGCAAATTAGATCAAAATTCACAAAGATACAGTCCGTTAAAATTACGCGTGACGTCAAAGAGTGGGGGTTTTTTCGCCACTGAGCGACGTTTAAGACCCCACTCCTAAATTTTGATGCCTTGTATCTTTGTTATTTTTTGTTTTTTTAAGTGAAAAAAAGGAAAGATACGTGTCCAATACCTATATTTTTATAATCTGTATACGTGTCTTTTATTTTTTAACAGTATAAAAGACGGACTAATTACATATTTTACGGAAACAGGCCTATTGTCATTGTAGGTAGGCCTATGTCCAACAGACAATTGCAGGCTTTGTAATCTGTGCTGTGACAATGCAAATCTGGTCAGCTAGTCACGAATAAACAACAGGTCTAAGTAGAATAGAATCATTTTATGCTATACAGCACCAAGCTGAACTCACGAGGAACTTGAAATTTCCACAACCGTCTCCCAAGACTGTTTACAATTCCATAAAACACGTACTTTGCATACTATTCGAACCTCATCAAAACGTCTGCCGTTTCTCGATCAACCCTATAACTCAGGTGTTAAAGTTCATATTCGTTCTGACTATTCAATAAGCCGGCGTCTTCGCTACGTGATTTTACAGGAGAAACCTAATTTTCACCATGAAAGGGCCCCTACCATTGCAGTAAGGAACTCAATTCCCTTTTCATATCTCCGGAGCTCTCGAAACAGAAATACCTGGATTAAATAGACGGCTTCAAGTTAAATTGTGAGCATTGTATCGTCGGAAGTCGTGAGATTCAGGTACAATAGTATAATTTAGATGTTCTATTTATACTGAATTTATTACTTAGTCTATGTGAGAACTGTGTGGTTAAATTAATGATGTCATCATCAAAAGCCTATTGCAGTCCACCGCCGGACATAGGCCTCTACAGGAGTTCTCCACTTAGGGCAATCATCTGGAGGATATACCCATAATCACCACTCTGGGCGTAGTATTTAGCTACGCCCTCAATGAAGGTTTTTTTTATAGTCGCTCGACATAATGGCTTCCCTACGCCTGAAGGAAGGGAAAGAGAAGGCCAAGTCAAGCCAAGTAACTAGTCAGTAACCTGTCTGTTGCCACCGCCATGCCTGCCCAATCCCTAACCACCCACAAGCTTGGGAAACCCTACTAACTGGCAGAAACACGACCCAGAGGTCATTTGGCTGCGGTATTTTATAGGGTTTTCAGAAAAAAGGACTCCACCAGATGGCACCACATATAAGGACGTCCAACTGTTACGTGATTGGTTCATTTTGACATGGCACTGACATTTACATAGCAACTGTCCAATCACATCATAGCTGGACCTTCCTGTTATGTTGGGCCATCTGGTTTTCAGAAAACCCTCATTGTGATGGTTATATATAGGGGTATAGCGAGAAGCTACGCCCTGCGATCGCCAACCCGCCTGCCCAGCGTGGCGATTATGGGTATATCCTCCAGATGTTTGCCCTAGGTGGCGTGCAACTGAAGAGGCCTATGTCCAGCAGTGGACTGCAATAGGCTGATGATGATGATGATGATGTGATGGTTATGTCGCAGTCATCTGGTTGAACCTCCTATTCAATTGAATGACTAGCGCGTTCATTGAATGACGACATTCAATTGAATGCCTAAAGGACAACTCGTCAACTTGCTTATTGAAACGTTCAACGTCTTGACTGAACGTCATTTTAGCATAGTCGTTGAATGGGTAAAAGCCGACTGTGTAATGTTTAGTTTTTAATTGTTCTTTAAAAGTATCCGGCGGCGAATTCAACCAGATGACTGCGACATATGTACCTAAGGATATTAAGTCAGCTCCCTAGAATTTTATAAATAGGAGACGCTCATTTTAATATTGTAATTGAATTTTGTTCCTAGTGCTTTAGGATGACATGTCCTAACTGGAGTGTATGTAATAAATTGCTTTATATCGAGCTTCGGGGAACCCTAAAGTAAATTAGTGATATAAGACACAAATAGGTTACATAATATATGTATAGCTAGAACGTGGAATATGAACGTGGATAGTAGGTCTGTCTAATATCCAAATTTAAATATGTAATTTACTTAAAATACACTAACTACATGCTAAGATTAACTACAATATCAATTGTATATTCGGTATAATTTACTTTAGTTTTTAGTTCAACCAATAGATGGCGTTGTCCCATATTAAACCGCGAGTGCATTACGTTTCGTGAATTATACTAAGGGAGTCGATAAGGTGCAAAATACACTCACTCTTTATTAGCTTGGAACTTTTTGTTTTATTTATCTCCTTGCTATATTTTTGGGTCACACTGGACATTGTGGTCCTTCAGTAAGCCGAATAAAGGCTACCTAGAAGGAGTTGTGCGGTTGACTGTTCCTGTACACCGACGAAGTGACGGATTGTCGCTTATGGTGTATTACCTAGGACCTAGAACCTAGGAAAACCGGACGGAAAGATCATATTGGCGTGACGGACGAGGTGATGTTCGAGACGGCCGCTAGACGGCGCTAAAAGCAGCAGTGTATGCGGATGACAACCAGGAGGCGCTAAATGCAGCAGCGCTTGTGAACGCCGCCAGAGGGCGCTAAAAGCAGAGGTTTGTCTATGAACAGCAAGACGACGGTGGTGTTGTGAGTAAACTATTTATTACATAAAGAAACAATAGTGATTCGGACTTAGAATATTTTGATGCAATTTTGTGTGTTGTAATTTTTCGTAGAGTAATTTGGACTTAGAATAGTTTTTAAAAAAGTGAACCGACGGGGAATCCATGCCCAATTTTTGTTTATGTGTTAAATACTCAAACACTTAGAATAATTTTTGAGATTTTTTACCGGACTTTAACTTTTCGCTGTGTTTTGTCGTTTGTTGAAAGTGAACTATGTATGTAAGTAATTTGATTTAGATGTTACAGTTGGGATTTATTTCACGAGTGTTTATTTATCTGTGGTTATAGTTACAAGTTGTTGTTGCACAAATATTTTTCGTGTCTGTTTGTTTTAAATTAATTGAACTAACGTTTTAAATTATTATTTACCGGTATCTATAGTTTCCATGTCTTTTGCATCAGATTCTTCCGAAATTAGTATGGAGACCTTAGCTAACTTACAAAAGGATGCCACTATTGCAATTTCTAAGGGACGAATTAACTTCAAAAAATCTCCTAAAGAGAGGCTCACTCAGGCATACATTGACACTCGACTGGAAACTCTAGAGACCCAATGGAAAGCGTTTGTTGACACACACAGAACCATTATAACAGATGTAGACGAGAATGAATACAGAAGCTCGAAGTATTATAAAGATTCTGTTTACGAAAATACTCAGGAGCTGTTCTGTGATTATAAAACTGAATTAAAGGAATGTTTGGGTAAGATTATAGGCTCGTCATGTAATAATAATCTAGGTTCAGATTCACAGCCCGTGATATCAGCTAAAGTTCCACAGGTAAAACTACCTAAGATAACCATTCCCACTTTCAGTGGTAAATATACAGAATGGACCACTTTTAAAGATTTATTCGAATCTCTCGTTCACAGGAACACTAGTTTAGAAAATGTTCATAAATTGCATTACCTAAAAGCTCATTTATCGGGCGAAGCAGAGCAATTGCTAAGACATGTCCCTGTAACGGACGCAAATTACTGTGACGCTTGGGCTTTGTTAAATAGGAGATATAGCAATAAAAAATATTTATCAAATTGTTTATTTAAGCGTCTTCTGGGTCAAAGCACTATTGCAAGTGAGTCATCAAAAGGCCTTAAGGAGTTGCTAGATACTACTTGTGACTGTTTAAATGGTTTGAAAAACCTAGGTCTTCCTACCGACTCCTGGGATGTCATAATCATTTTCATTATTAGCGCCAAGTTGGATCCGGAGTCACGTAAGTTGTGGGAAGCCGAAATCGGTAGCTCAGACGATCATCCGTCTTTGACTCAATTTAAATCGTTTTTGGAGCATAGATTTCGATCCTTAGAGTTTTTAACTCCCAAATCAAGGCCTGCACAAGTTCGTACCACGGTAATTGCTCATCATGCTTTATCTACTTCATGCCCATTCTGTTCAGCGAGCCATAGGTTGTGTAACTGTAAAAGTTTTGCCGATGAAAGTGTAGAAGCACGTCGTGATTTTGTCCATGCCAATAGTTTATGTTACAATTGTATGTGTCCGGGTCATTCAGTATTTACATGTCGTCAAACTTCTAGGTGCCGCATATGTAGGAAGAAACATCATTCCCTTTTACATCCAAGTGTACCCAAGTCAACTGAAGATAATGTCGATAGTCCACCAGTTGACAAGAGTGTAGTCGCAAACGCCGCAACTTCTTTCTCTGACAGTGAAATGGATAATGTTGCAGCTTTTCATTCACACAGTCAAAGCGAGGTTCTTTTGGCTACTGCTATGGTTAAAGTCGAATCACAGTCTGGTAAGCTCTCTTCATTTAGATCTTTGATAGATCCGGGCTCCCAGGCTTCCTTTATTACCGAATCTGCAGTACAGTCGCTAGGCTTGCAACGTGTTCCCAGTAAAACTTTAATTTCAGGTGTAGGTGATAGGGTCGATCACCTCGTTTCTAGAGCAACGGTGAATTTTAGGCTTCATTCGATTCATGATCCTACTTTTGCCATTCCTGTAAGAGCACACATTTTAAGCAAATTGACATCAGACATCCCAGCGCGGAAGGTTAAGATTCAGCCATGTCAAAGTTTGCTGCAATTAAAGTTAGCTGATCCTACTTTCCATACTCCTGATAAAATCGACATTATTTTAGGAGCCGACATTTACGGCCAGATAGTCGTAGAAGGGTTGATGAGGAATACACCAGGATCACTCATAGCTCAAAACACACGTCTTGGGTGGATACTGTCTGGCCAGGTTCAGTCGGAATCTGTTGACAGTTCTCAGTTGTGTATGAATAATACTATAATCAGTATGCACGCACGTACGGACGATAACAGTTTTCTTGAGAGCTTGCCTGAACCGGAGTCTGATCCGTCTATCATAGTTCGAAAGAAAACATATACGAAAGGAGAGCACGAATGTGAGCGGTTTTATGTACAATCAAGTCAATCAACGATAAGAGATACTGAAGATCGCTATATAACTAGGCCTCCATTAAATTCTTCCGATCCTCAAGGTAAGTATGGTCTATCTTGGTTAGCAGAAGAGCATATCGATTACAGTCCACATGGTTGCAGCCAAGACACCAATTCACTAAGAAAATCAACGAGAAATGAAAGAATATGTGCCGGAACTAGTAGTGAACAAATTGGGTTATGTCCTAGATTTTATTGCTTTCTAATTATGGTGATATTTTACTGTTGGAGATTCATAGCCGCATCTTCCAATAAAATTAGGGTACAAACATGTCCTATTTCCCAAATATTTCCCAAACGCATTCAAAGCTTTATAGTGTGGCAGCAAATCACTTTGATGTTATTTAGTCAGGTTAATAATTTCAAGCTTCAAATAAAGTGTCGTTCCAAAGGTCAACAGGTTAGTAGCAGACGTGCTGTCAATAGTCTGAATCCATATCTTGATGTTGTTGGAGTTCCCAGGGTGGGCGGTACGCCGCAGAGGTCACAGTTAATGTTGGGGCAGCGATTGCCTGTTCTGAGGTCATTCAAATCCCATTTGTTTGATTTTCTGATCAAAGATGCTCATGAACAAACGATCGATGGCAGCTCTCAGGTGATGCTTGCGGTAAGCTACCTTAAAACAAAGTACTGGATTATGAATGTTATAAGAATGGTGAAGGCGTGTGTTCTTAGGTGTATTTGGTTTGCGTTAGATATTGTCAACGACCTGCAAATCAGCTTATGGCTCAACTTCCACTAGGTCGGGTAACTCACACTCCAACGTTTCAGTACTGTACGTGTGATGATTACACCGATCACATTTCCACTATTCAAACAAGTGGAGTGTTGCTTGCTTATCCAGGATAATTCTTTTCCATTTTTTTTCATAGACATTTTCCTTTTCAACTCTTTGCTTAGAAATGCTATCGCTGTATTGTATGCCAATTGGCCAATAGAACCGAGTGGAATTTCAGCTGGTATAAGATCCAAAAACAGTGCTTGACGAGAATCGTGGGAAGCTCTCTTCTCACATTTGAGGATATCCTGTTACCTCAACTTGAGACCAATTTTACAAACTAGTGATACAGTGATGATGCTTAGTTCCGATGATTCTTATGCTCTCACTCTGGGTCATTTTCTCGTAAATGGTCCAGTTTTTCTTTTTTTTAATGTAATAATATAGAGAATCGTCCAATGTATGTAGGTAGTCCTTTGACATTACGTTGGCATTTGACGCACAAGATGTTCGAGGAATATTGACGAAAATGGTCCCAGTAATATCTAGTATTCTCAGATAGCTGGATCCGACATAGAAGACATTGTTATTAGTAAAGGGGGGATGATCTTTCTCCTGCACAGTGGCTGTAAGGCATAATTACTGAAACGCAAAAGTTTGAAATTAATGAGGTTTGGATTTAATCGCTCTTATTGTACCTATTTTTTAGTTGTGCGTTTTACCTGTGGCTAGCTGAATCCCTATTGTTATATTGTGCAAGTAGAGTACTATATGGTTTTTATTTTATCTGCTGCTATGTGGTAAAATAATTAAAGATTTGTATACTTTGTTAACTTTAAATGTATAGCATGAATTCTTTAACTTTTTGTTTTACTTGAATTAGTTTTAAGGATGCACTGTTTCATTGGTCATTTGCTGAACTAGTTATATGTGTTAATTTTATTGAGATTTATTATTCTTTAGTCTACGAGTATATTTAGCTTAAGAACCATTTGTTTCACTGAGTTACAACAGTAACAACAACAGTTGTTATTATTTTTTTTTAATTCGATATGTAAGATGTCATGTCAACTCAGTCTAGTTTCTTAAATGTTTGATGTATAGTTGTTAATTTTTAGAGGTATCAATTTTGTAGCAATTGTCTCATAGCGTAACTGTATTGATGGACATGCTGTCCATGGTGGGCGGTATGTCTAATATCCAAATTTAAATATGTAATTTACTTAAAATACACTAACTACATGCTAAGATTAACTACAATATCAATTGTATATTCGGTATAATTTACTTTAGTTTTTAGTTCAACCAATAGATGGCGTTGTCCCATATTAAACCGCGAGTGCATTACGTTTCGTGAATTATACTAAGGGAGTCGATAAGGTGCAAAATACACTCACTCTTTATTAGCTTGGAACTTTTTGTTTTATTTATCTCCTTGCTATATTTTTGGGTCACACTGGACAGGTCTACTTATAGCTAGACTTTAGGATTGTAATGAGGTTCTCTCACTGGGAGAATTCGCGTGTAATCTAACGGTACAGATTCGAGCATTTATAACCATGATCATCATCAGTATATCGCAGTCCACTGCTGGACATCTTCCCATCACTATGGGAAGTGTTGGGAAAACGGGAGAAATTTTCCAAAATATTTGATCGCGCATCACGCGAAAACTACTGTATGGAATTACATGCGGTTTTCACGAATGTATTGCTAGAAGTCCGACTTAAAATTTAGGTACCATTTTATGGAAGTCCTCTATTTTAGAAACCCGATTTCTAAGCGTGCGACGCCGCCGGCACAGCTAGTTGCAAATATGACTGGACATTGAACAAATGTACCATCACACCTCATGGAATTAATGTATTAAGCCCTCGGGAGCGCTACATCAGGTATGCCCAATTAAAAGTGAACTGTTGGCCACTTTTTGTTCGTAATTGAAAACGATTGATTCCCATTTCGAGGTCGGTTTGCGGTCGCTATTATTGTACTATGGCTGCAATTTTCCCGAATGGATAGGACTTAGGGACCTTCAAAAAGCGCGTCTAGAAATTTCTCAAGGACCGGCGACGCACCTGTGACTCTCCTGGTGCTTTTTTTATAGTGGCTCGACATAATGGCTTCCCTACGCCTAATGGAAAGCGAAAGAGAAGCCCAAGTCGCTGTGACAACTGGAAAGTAACTGCCACGTAAGTTGCCACTGCCATGCCGGCCCAACCCTACCCCCCCACGAGTTCCGGAAACCCTACTCACCGGCAGAAACACGACCCAAAAGTCATTTGACTGCGGTGTCTATGGGCTGAAGTGATCACTTACCATTAGGCGACCTTCAGGCCCGTATGTCATAAAAAAACACGTTTAGACGGTGTTACTGATTTGATTATTTCTCAATTCACACCACTTTCCTAGTACTAACCAAATCCACCGCCGCCTCCCGTACTATAATCATGACAAAGTGCCGTTTCCCGTCGCACGTAACAAGGTCCTCTTTTTCCCGGCAGCGCCATCTGCCGGCCGCTAATGAATTAACTTTAGGCGCAAACGGTGAGGCTTAAACAAGTATTTAGGTAATATTCTCACTGCGACTCCCGGACTAAGTCGTATGCGTCTGGTCGTCAGTGAGAATCATTCCCGAGTATTCAAAGCGGAAGGCGCGAAGCGGCATTTTTTACAGACATTTTATTGGAGAATTTCGGCGGTTTCGGATGTTATAGCTACAAGCGATTTTGTATAGGCACCCTGTCCTAATTTATTTTGATTCATCATCTGCTTCACATCAGAAAGAGCACAGTAAATTCGTGCAAAAATAGAAGAAAATAAGTACGATAATTTCTTTGTTTCGGTGTTCCCTTAGTCGTCTTCTACGAAACCCATTGGATAAGATAGGGTGGTCCTTTTCTAAATACGGAAACCACACGGAAAGTAAAGTTTATATAAGTATCATCATCATCATCATCAACCCGTAGACGTCCACTGCTGGACATAGGCCTATATAAGTATACTAAGGATATATTATACGAGTCCTCGTGAGACAGTAGACAAGTGTAACTTTACGCCATTAAAACTTCAGTGTAAAATTTTTAACACGTTTGCTTTGTTTAAAGGTGAAGTGGGATTTACAGGACAAGACATGTCTGCTAGTAGACACATAGATAGATATTCTTTCTTCTTATTTTTCACTCTAGCGTTTTGCCAGGCCAGTTGCCAGCCTAGTGCCAGGGTCTGCTTTCCGACACAATTTCCTCCACTTTGCCCGATCTTCGGCATCCTCCGGTCAAATAGATATTCTTTATTGCACAAAAAAAATTATACATATTTTTTTATAGTAGCTCGACATTATGGCTTCCCTACGCCTGATGGAAAGCAAAAGAGAAGCCCAAGTCGCTGTGACAACTGGCAAGTAACCGGTCAGTTACCTGTCTATTGCCACTGCCATGCCGGCCCAACTCTAACACCTCACGAGTGGTATTCTATAGGGTGGAGGTCCTTCCTCGGACGGGCAGCTCCATTCGAGCGAAGATTCGCTATGCCCTACCTCTCTTACTATTGTATACTCACCGCACATAAATCTGTGCTCTGCACAACCTAGGAGTAGACTATTATAGAATACTTGCATTATGTTCTCCTTTGTACCATTTTGTGCAATAAAGTGCTCGGTCAGAGTTTTTTGATTGTATACCTATGTTCTAGTATTTTCTCTATCTAAACTAATATTATAAAGAGGAAAGATTTGATTGTTTGTTTGTTTGTTTGATACGAATAGGCTCCGAAACTACTGGACCGATTTGAATAATTCTTTCACTGTCGGATAGCTACACTATCTGCGCTGAACATAGGCTATATTATATTCTAAAAAAAGTTAGGGATCCGTGCTAAAACTCCAATAATGTAACCCAAAATAACCAAAAAGTTTTTAATCTTCAAAAAAAGAAATCATCTTACATACTGACGTCTCCTGACAACGTTACCATAGCAACCTAAACTGTTATGACATCTAAATAAATAATTCTAATATAAAGTCGGTACTTTTACGTAAAAACTACTGAACGGATTTTGATGAAACTTTACAGGAATGTTGTTTATGCATCAGATTAACACATAGGCTATAGATTACCAGGGTACTATACATTTTTGAATTTACGATTTCGGCTAAATATGTTACATACTTTTTTAAATGACCATAGATACTGTCGTTTCTTGAGTTTGTCATAGAGATTGTCATTTTGACATGGCAGGTACTGACATAGAAGTAAATACGGAATTATCGGAAATACACTTAAACAAACAGTGAAATAAATATTTGTGAACCGTTGGCTTACTTTCAGGATAATATTCTTCGGAAAATACTATAAGCAAATTGCTATAGCTAAAAATACGACCAACTTGAAAACACACCACACCGGCGTTTTGTGCATCAACATCAATGTTGCTATCAGCTTGGAGGCTCCTCATTTAACAACAAATCGGAACAATATTTAGGAATTGTGTACAGTCAAATTCCCCTAGCATAACCCGTATACAAGGCATCCTGAATCACAGCTCTCAAGAACCCAAAAAGATGAATGCATTCTTTCAAGGTTTAGAAAGGCTCACGTGATGAAAACTGCGATCTGTGCATGCATAATAAATATTTTTCTTTTCTAATCCGTAGTTATAATTTCTGTACACTATACTATGTAATACATTTTAGCCTAATAATTATAATAGTTTTGATTACGCATGGGATGGGGGATGTGAGGGATCGGCCTATTATCTTTTCGCTCCAAGCCAACCTCACCTGCCCGTCGTGCATCCTGCCGAATAACAAACGAGGCGCTGGCAGCCAACTGAGGTCGTTTTAACCATCACAATTGAAGGCGTAGCTAAATATCACAGACCGATGACGGACAGCAGCGTCACCGGAGCGAGAAGCTACGCCCTGCGGTCACCAACCCGCCTGCCCAGCGTGGCGATTATGGGCATATCCTCCAGATGTTTGCCCTGAGTGGCAAGCAACTGGAGAGGCCTTTGTCCAGCAGTGGACTGCAATAGGCTGGTGATGATGATGACTCAGGAGACCTGGGTTTCCCAAAATTAGTAGAGTTACATACTTGGAGTTTTAGTAATTTTTCTTAATCTTTTCTTACAATAAATCTATATTACATAGGGTGATACTAGATTAACAATGGTGAAAGAATTTTTGAAATTGACATAGTACCATAATAGGTTTTGAGTTTATTCATTCCTTACAAACATACACACACACACACAAATTCATATCTCGAGGATCTAGATTCTGCTTTAGAATTGGTGTTAGGTAAGCACGTACGATAGAACAGGGGGGATACGTGTAGGGGAGAAGATATAGATTTTTTTATGGCCTTAATTTGATTACCACAGGATTTTGCTATTGGATACAGAAATTTGGGGTAGTAATAAGTATGTCTGTTTACGGTAGCTAAGACTAGGTGGTTCCTGAACAAAGGGCCACCGTTTCAAACCCAACCAGAGGCCAGCATGATGAACATCTACATGACCCAAGGGTTAACAGGTAGAGAATGCTCCTAGCATTAATTTCGCCTTTTGTGCCATTTTGTGCAATATAAACAAACGTACTGCATCACGTATTGCGTTTGTTACCTATGTGTCAAACTATGTTCCTCAGCCTTGGAATCGAATATATCTTCATTATGTTTTTAGCATCCATTGATTTAAGCATCGTAAGCGCGTGTATAGGTTATATTAGTTGGTAGAAAATATGAAAGATCCTTCCTAAAACACTAATAATGTATGAAATGTTTAGCTGAAATAATTGATTTATCCGAAGCGAAGCGAGGAGCGGGCTGCTAGTATCTTTTAATTCTATTAATGTTCTGTTCATTATACTGTTGGTGTACCTACATTAAATAAATTAAATAAATAAACTAGGACCATGGTCCTAGTTTATTTATTTAATTTATTTAAGGCTCTATTCATGAATAGAGCCTTATAAACCCGGCTTCAATCCCGAGAAGTCGAGACCTGTTTTTATTTTCAGCCTTATAAGTTCTTTATGGGATAAGTTTAGAGCTATGTTTATTCGAGGTACAAATTAAATTAAGCTTTAGTGCTAAAAGACGGTTTGTTGGCGATTTTAATGCTTATTTTGTGGGACATTAAACATTAAAACGTTGATAATGTAAGCCAAAGAACATTTTTTATTGACTTCGTAATAAAATTAAATCTCTTCCCTTGGTTGCCAATTGTCATAGCAGTCTACTAAAGGAATATCAGGACATAAGTAGCAGCATTTACCTGAACCGATGACGGGCAGCAGCGTCACTGGAGCAAGGAGCTACGCCCTGCGATCGCCAACCCGCCTGCCCGGCGTGGCGATTATGGGTATAACCTCCAGGTGGTTGCCCAAAGTGTGAAAAAGCAGTGGACTGCGATAAGCCTATCGACGATGATGATGATGACCGAATAACATTTCAAATTTGTGACTGGCTCGATGGCTTATTTGATAGATAGAAACTTTTTATTGCACAAAAACACAGATATTACAGGAAAACACATTACAAACTACACAAAGTTCAATCTAGGCGGTCTTATCGCTTATAGCGATCTCTTCCAGACAACCTTCAGGTAGAGGAAACCAGATTGACTAAGAAAATGGGTAACCCAGTGCAAAACTATTTAACTATTTAACTATATATTAAATACGTAAAATAATCGTTGTTCTGATATCCCTAACACTGGTGCTTAAGCTCAAGTGTCTGATAAAAAAATGCAAGGAAAACTTGTGATTATACCAAAACAACTAATTAATTACCTATACCTACTAATCAAGATCACAGTCATAACATCACTATTTATTCACCATGTATCCAAATAAACATTTTAATAAAGCAACATATACATGAAACAACCAATTTCACTAACACTCAGTGAAAGCTAAATTATTCATCTAATGCGAATCATTTTAGTCTACTCGACACTTTCATTGCAGTAAATATGAAGTCAGTGAAGCAACAGTATAATCCTTTTCGATTTTCAGATTCCATATTTTAAAGTAGACTTGGTGTCCGAGCCTAACATCATCGGTGAATCTGCCAGACTCCGTTGGTTTGGGCACGTGGAGAGGATGGAGGCAGATCGGGCGGTCAAGCGAGCTTACATGGGACGGCCGAGCGGACGACGTCCGGTTAGGCGTCCCAGGTACCGCTGGAAGGACGAAGTGGAGAAGGACCTACTTGGGCTACAGATCGGCAACTGGTCTGAGCTGGCGCAAGATAGGGTAGAATGGCGTCTTGTTGTGTCGGAGGCCAAGATCCACTACGGGTCGCTGAGCCAGCGGAGTAAGTAAGTAAGTTAAAGTAGCACATAAGGCTAGCAACAAAATACCTGTTCGTTGTCATCGCTATGACTGTAAGATAGCCGAAAAATGTCGGTTCTATAGGTATGCATTAGAATAGAATAGAAATTCTTTGGTACACAAAAAAAAACAATTTACAAAACATAATACTATGAACATTGAAAACAAGAAAATTATCTAAAATCTATGAACGTATATAAAACGTGAGCATTATTAATTTATTATACATTATTAGACCAAATATACTTAGCAAGTATTGCAATGTTTAACAAAATAAAATGGTCAAATGTAAAAGTACTATAGTAAATTCATTTCATCAAATCTACATAATACATCGTTACAATTTTTTGAATCTTTGTAGATAGAAACAAAAGTAGTTTTGGCACTCTAAATCACATATAAGTAAGGCTTCATTCAAACATACGGTTTCCACCCGCGAAACCGCCCCGTCAACCCGCTTGTCGTGTTTGTATAAAAATAAGGTTTATTACTGCTTTCATCATCCACCTAGCCTTTTTCCCGATTGTCTCAGGGTCGGCTTCCCAAACTGAGAGATTTGGCGAGGGCTAAGCTTTTACACAGAGCGACTGCCATCAGACCTCCGCAACACTTAGGGGCGTCAGAGTTATCATCATCTCTGATATGATGTAACGACTGCTATCTGAGTTGGTAAAGATAGCACCCGGGACCAACAGCTTAACGTGCCTACTGCTTTGTTTACAAAATTTCTAATGCTAAAAAAACAGGGCCCATAGGCTTCCAGTGATAAACTCATCTAAAATACGAGTACTTAAGCTAAACAAATACTTCACTGTCATCCATTAACCTGTAACCGTCCCCAGACACAAATATTCGACCCACATGCGGTTAATTTCGGTAAAAACTCGTTAAAATACAGCGGCTTTGCATCTAGAACGGGGATTCGCATAATTTCATAATAAGAGGCGAATTCTAGACGCGGGCGGGTGTTCGGCAGCAACCATTTGCATGTCATTAGCGGCTAAGCGGGATGGGGAGCCTAAAGGAATCAGAATTACAAAAAACTATTCCATTTTTTTATTCCACTTGTAATATCTCTAATCTGGGATGTAGGTAAGGGAGCGGCCTATCATCTTTTCGCTCCGAGCCAACCTCATCTGCCCTCTGTGCATCCTACCAAATAACAAACGAGACGCTGGCAACCGACTGATAGCGGTGTAATCATCACAGTTGAAGGCGTAGCTAAATACCACAGGCTGATGACGGGCAGCAGCGTCAGCGGATCGAAAAGATACGCCCTGCGATCGCCAACCCGCCGGCCCAGTGTGGCGATTATATTATGGATATATCCTCCAGATGTTTGCCCTAAGTGACGAACTACAGGAGAGGCCGACGTCCAGCAATGGACTGCAATAGGCTGATGATGATGATGAAATCTACACCGTTACGTTGGTGCAAATATCTGCAATGTGTAGCCGCGGCATTATGCCATAAAAAGCCTATCAAAATAAAACAGATGCAAGCACATAAATAAAATTCACCATTGCAACACCACAGTGTACACATTTAAACAAAAACACAATCACAGTTCGACTGCAACACGGATTATGCAGTTTTAGACTACCACAGTTGGTCCTGCATTATTCATGCAGACGACTGGCGTTCAAATATTTGTAAAACATTGCATTTGCGAAGACTACGGCTGGAGTCGTGGGTCCAATTTTAAGGTCGAACAAAGAGACTGCGAAGCATTGAAATACTTCCGAAAATGGTTCCAATTGCTGAAGCACGATTCAAGAAAATTTCAGAATATGACTTAAGTATAGATAGATCGATAGATATTGTTATGGTATACATACTAGCGAACCACCCTCTCTTCGCTTCGGGTCGTCATCAGTCTATTGCAGATTGCAGTCCACTGCTGGACATAGGCCTCTCCAGCTGTTCGCCACTTAGGGCAAACATGTTGTTGATCATCATCGATGATGATCTGAGATTGACAGTTCTTTAGATAGACAGATATTTTTTATTGCGCACCATACAATTGACTTAAAACTAGATATAACTAACACTTGTTGCACAATTTAGACGGCCTTATCGCTATAAGCGACCTCTTCCAAACAACGTTTACAAAAACTTAATTTTAATTTTACACCGTCTTCTTAACAGCAATTAACAAACCTCATATTATGATCTCAAATAGTTGAAGCCAAAGACGATGATTTATAACGAGCAAATGACCTTCAACAATAGCAGACGCTCTCCAAACAATGGGGTGAAGCCTCAATGTTGAGTGGAATCCCATTAGTGGCTGCCTAAAGCGCCGTGTGCCAATTAACTTACACGAATTAGGCGACCAGCCAAGTGCAACCAGTTTAGCGAATATCTAACCTGAGAAGAAACCCAGTACCTAATGACAGATGTTTTCTAGAAATTAATATGGCGTTTTTTACTCAGGGCGCATGTACCAGTCGAATGGTGAAAGATTATTAAATGAAATCGGCACAGTAATTTTTGAGTTTGTTCATTACAAACACACATACCTATCTACACAAAAATACAATCTAAACTAAATAATAAGATTTTATTTTATTGAAAAGTACATATATACAATCTATACTTATAATAAATCTGTAGAGAGGTCAATTCTGTACATGAAATATATTTTCAAAATAACTATCAGGGGATGATTAGTGATCGATACTGATGCCAAAAATGCAGTCAGTAAAACTTTTGTCTGTCTGTCTGTATGTTCGTTATAGAAACAAAAACTACTGGATGGATTTTTCACACTGATGGACACTTTCCCATTTATAATATTAGGTATGGATTACTCACAATAAAATTAATCCGTTTAAAAATACGTTACCACTTTTGCGTTTCGCAGTCGGGTAAAAACAGCCAATATTTACAGAAGCCATAAGTATCATCCTTCACAACGGGTCAGCGTTAATTTCCAGTTAAATAGTTCTGTTTCGGTCCGATCCGGTAATCGCATCAGCCGTTAACAAGCCATTTGTCCGACATAAGCCTTTATTGTCGCGGCCGCAAACAGTACGCCGCTACGTTACGCTGCGCATATGACCCATATGCCCATTACAGTGACCCATATCTCTATTAGAATTGCTGTTAAACGGTAGCTGTTTTATTGTTAGATAAACACTACTGCACCCATAAATCATACCTCTGCATTACATGAAATCTGACTGGCAGAGATTTTTAAGGCACATACAAAAGAGCTATAATACATAAAGCGTGTGTAAAAGGTATGTAAAGGAGCTACTCATCATCTTTTCGCTTCCAGCCAACCTCACCTGCCCGTGGTGCATCCTGCTGAATAACAAACGAGGCGCTGGCAACCGACTGGTGGCGGTATAACCATCCCAATTAAAGGCGTAGCTAAATAGTAGGGCATAGCGAATCTTCGCTCGAATTGAGCTGCCCGTCCGGAGAAGGACCACCAACCTATAGAATACCGCAGTCAAATGACCTCCGGGTCGTGTTTCTGCCGGTGAGTAGGGTTTCCGGAGCTCGTGGGGGGTTAGGGTTGGGCCGGCATGGCAGTGGCAACTGACAGGTAAGTGACCAGTTACTTGCCAGTTGTCACAGCGACTTGGGCTTCTCTTTCGTTTTCCATCAGGCGTAGGGAAGTCATTATGTCGAGCTACTATAAAAAAAGAATAACTTACTTAGATACTTTTGTAACCAAAGCTACGTCTAATACTAACCAGCCAGCAATTACAGCAATCCTGTTATATCCGTCGTAACTCCCGATCACGGATCACACTATCGCACAATATTTGGCGCAACGCCTTTACGTTCCAATGGAATCAATATAAAAATCCCATTACCAAGAAACAAACTGACAAATCCACGCTACAATACCGCTAACATAAAATCAGCGTTTTTCACGACGATATTAAACCTTATTCCGTGGGTATTAAAGGTGTGTTATCTGAAGGGGATGTGAGGAATTTAATAGGAGCCTCTCGCCAGTAGGAATGCCTTTCGCGCGTAAGATTATTGTTCTCTAAGGCAGTGTTGCCCAAACTTTTATGAAAGCTTAATAAAGCGTGGCTAATCTCTAGGTAGAGATCCTTTTTTTTTATAGTAGCTCTACCTAATCGTTTCCCTACGCCTGATAGAAAGCGAAAGAGAAGCCCAAGTTGCTGTGACAACCGGCAAGTAACTGGTCAGTTACCTGTCAGGTGCCACCGTCATGATGGCCCAACCCTAACCCCCTATAAGCTTCGGAAATCCTACTCACCGACAGAAACACGACCCGGAGGTCATTTGACTGCAGTATTCTATTGGGTGGAGGTCCTTCCTTGGACGGGCGGCTCAATTCGAGCGAAGATTGGCTATGCCCTACCTCTCGTGTGGCTCGTACCTACAATGAAGCAAATTAATACAAAAAATAGATGGCATAAGCAAATTGTCATGCTTGATGCTGCTGATGATGAATAACCAAGGCCAATCCTCCTAAATGTCATTGAGGGAGGTTTTTGTCCATCCATGACGTTTGCAGTCTCCACACGCAAAATGCCATGGCACTCAGACGCCTGGTTGCGGAAACTGACCCGTTTAAACTAACTTACTACATTTGCTGGCTGCTGATGATAAATGACCTTCACATTTCTGAGGGGCTCTCTCAGCCCAGTTTGAGAACCAGTGCCTAAAGAAACGGGTGTGCGTCCCAAATGTCGTGTTCGACCTAATATAATGGAATAAAATTTTTCATGTCCCTTGTTTGTGTATTGGACGTTTTTTATTGGCTGGAGCAAACAGGATATAACATGATAAGAGATGGTAACTCATTAATACAACTTTGGTTTTTCTTAAAGCGACGAAAATTATATAACTTTCAACACCAGCCTATCGCAATTCCTTATCTATTATCCTTTAAGCGGGGCTTGAAGAAGCACCTTATGGGCCGGCATGACGGCGACAGCTGACAGGTGACCAATCGGTTGCTTGCCCGCTGTCGCGGCGACTTGGGCTTCTCTTTCGCTTTCCATCAGGCGTAGGGAAGCCATTATGCCGAGCTACTATAAAAAAAAATTCACTGCTGGACATAGGCAAACACCTGAACAATATACCGATAATCGCCGCGCTGGGCAGGCGGCTTGGCGATCGCAGGGCGTAGCTTCTCTCCCCGATGACGCAAATAACTTTGACTGAATGGAAATGGGTGGAAACCGTATGTTTGAATGAAGCCTTAATGCCGTGTGGCATTCTCTACTAATCAACCATTTTGCGAGCCAGATGACTAAGTACAATGTGGTGCGATAGTAGGGATTCTAACAACTGCTTTAAAATATCTACTAATAACTTTTATGATAACCGGCTCATTTGGTAGTGACCTCTGCCCTCTGAGCCAAGGGTCGTGGGTTCGATTCCCGCACAGTACAAGCATTTGTGTTCATGAACATGTCTGTTTGTATAGGTCTGGGTGTTTTCTATGTATAATATGTATTTATTTACAAAAAAAATGTATCTAAGTAAGTTTATCAGTTGTCTAGTACCCATAGTACAAGCTTCGGCTTAGTTTGCGGCCAGGTGGCGCTGTGTGGCCCAGCGTGGCATGTCTTGGGTTATTTATTATTTATTTATAACCATCACTTTATTAGGCTACATACTTGATGTGCCACTTAACAGAACTTGTGGTGAATTTTACTGGAAGTGTTATTCTTAGTAATACTTGTGAGTGGCAATGTTCCATCGCGGAAAATAAGTACCGACAAATACAGGCCAAGTCCTGAATGGGACGGCGCAGACGAGCGGTTGAAACGCTGTTACTAAAAATGGTCACTGGTAGAATATAATAGATTCAATATAGACTAGGCTCATCATCATCAGCCTATCGCAGTCCACTGCTGGACAAAGGCCTCTCCAGGTGTTTGCCACTTGGAGCAAACATCTAAGTTTTTTTTATTATTCATTATGGGTTTGCGCTTGGCCACAATTCACCTGGTGTTAAGTGATATTGAAGCCTACGATGGAGCACGCTTACCCAGAAAATACCGATTCACTCTCGCCTTGAACACCTCAAGATTATATGTGTCCGGAAACAAAGATTCCGGCAAGGAGTTCCATAGTTTGAAACCCATAATCGCCTGGGCAGGTGGGTTGGCGGTCGCAGGGCGTAGCTTCTCGCTCTGGTGACGCTGCTGCCCGTTATCAGCCTATAGTATTTAGCTAAATCAGGCTCAGCTGAGCCTTCCATTGTGATGGTTATACCGTCACCAGTCGGTTGCCAGAGCCGTTCGTGATTCAGCAGGATACACCATGGGCAGGTGAGGGTGGCTTGGAGCGAAAAGATGTTTGGTCGCTCCCTTACATCCCAATTAGAAACAGCGCCGGGTCAACTACTAGAAAAAAAAGGTAGTACAATGAGCACGGACTTGCAAACTCTAAAACGACCTCCCAGCCGCGGTGTTTGCTGGTCGCTACGACATGTCCTTCTAGTTATAAGCGCAGCTTAAAGACAGCTCTATCCTCACGGTAGGCAGCGACATGGCTTTCCCCATGGCCCACTCAACCGCTCGTCTATACTCCCATCAACGCTCCCTACCCAGTTATTCCCCGTCCATTTTCCCGTAAATACCTCGTAATAGCAATGTTGCCCATCACGACAGTATTCCCTATTTATTAGTGTGGCTAGAAAACAACGCTTGGTCGTTAATGTACGCTGTTATTGCTGAAGCGAAATGAACTTTGCTGTTCGGAGTTAAGAGCGTAAGACTAAATGGGTAAACTTGAATGCAGTGCCCGTTAGAAAAATTAATTTTAGAATACACGTATTCACTTATAAGTAGGTAACTTGTTTTTTTTACATTAAGAGCTTACAGGATGACCTCACTCCACCTGATGATAAACGGTCGTGAGGTCCAAAAGTAAGGTCGACAGGCATAATAGAACAAACCCATTGCGCCTATCGCCCTCGCCATGAAGGCCCACTGAGATACCGTTTCACGCCCCGCCTAAAGAACCCAGGATTGTGCATGACTTAATGACACGGGGCAAGAACGACTTTATTAATCCTTTGAAAGCCGAGAAATTAGAGGTTCCGCACCTTACCTCAAGCTAGGAGCAATTAGCAAGATGGCTGGCAAGTGCTGGATGCGAGAAGTCAAGGATTGATCACAGTGGGGAACAATTAGAGAGGCCTATGTCCAGCATAGGACTGCGATAGGCTGATGTTGTTTGTCAAGAGTAATCTGAATAAACAATGCTGTAGTAAAAACCAGTTTCGACGGTATTCTTTTCCTACGCTCAAGTGTAGTGTAGTGTTCTCGTCAAGTTCAATGACAATATTCGACTCAACTGACCCCGAGAGCTAAACTTTTGCGGCTAACGACCATTGAGCGCGACGACTCACTTGAGCGGAGTTTGTTTTGAGTGGCTGTTGGGAAATAATGAGAACGGAATGCCAAACACAAATTGGAATTGGAATGGTCATTTTAGTATGAGTGTGTGGCAAGTAATGTATATGAATTTTATATGCATATAAAATTGTCACATAACCCCACGTAAATTACCATTGGAGAACTAAAGGAGAAAAGTTCTAACGGGGATAAAATGGGGATTGAAAGTTTATATGGAAAATTAAAAATGTTGAAATTAAAAATCACGTCAATTCGCCGCTCTATTTTGCCGTGAAAGAGAGACAAACATACAGACAGACACACTTTCCCATTTATAATATTAGTATGGATGTATGTAAAATCGCTTCACCCATTCGAAAGTTACAATGCTACACAGAACAACTGGAAAGTCCTATAACTAGTATTGGATGCTCTCCATTCAAGGCTTATGAAGATGATTCTTATATCTGTCACCGCACGGATAATTTCCTCGATATGAATGTAAAACCCTATAATCTTATAGCAACTGCCATGACAAAAATAGCTCCATCACCAGCCTATAATTGCAGTCCACTGCTGGACATAGGCCTCTCCAGTTGCTCGCCACTCAGGGCAAACATCTGGAGGATATGCCCATAATCGCCACGCTGGGCAGGCGGGTTGGCGATCGCAGGACGTAGCTTCTCGCTCCGATGACGCTGCTGCCCGTCATCAGCCTGTGGTATTTAGCTACGCCTTCAGTTATGATGGTTATACCGCCATCAGTCGGTTGCCAGCGCCTCGTTTGTTGTTCAACAGGATGCACCACGGGCAGGTGAGGTTGGCTTGGAGTGAAAAGATGATAGACCGCTCCCTTACATCCCTAAAAAATAGCTCGCAGTGCCATTATTATAATGTAGATGCAAATGTGTGTAGGCATAGCCATGGATTTGCGGGAGCACTTTCCTTCAGGACAGGCGAGGTCATTTCCTGTGCCCTTAATATTTTTATCTCGCCCTTAAGGCATCACGCCACTTTTTCCGCTCCTCAGAGAAGACGTCCCATCCATCTTGTGGAAATCCCCCTTAATTAATTTACTTCCATCTGTATGCGTTTTAATAAAGTACAAATAATTGGTGTTTTGGCTAAGAAAATAAGGGATTCCTTCTAGGGGAAATGGGTTGGAGGCGTTTTCTTACCACAAACATAATGTTATGTGGCTAGTTTGATTAAAATTATAGGTACCTAAGTTAGGGTGATAGTTAAATTACTAGGTATCATCATCATCATCATTAGCCTATTGCAGTCCACTGCTGGACATAGGCCTCTCCAGTTGTTCGCCACTTAGGGAAAACATCTGGAGGATGTATATCCTCTGCTTGCCCATCTGGAGGATGGGTATCCATAATCGCCACGCTGGGCAGGCGGGTGTGTAGCGTTCATGTTAGGATGAAGCGTCCATTGTAGGCATAATAGAATTAATGTTAATCAGGTGCCGGGAGGATCAAACCTAATCTAAAAATACATAACTTAAAGGTGACTGACTGACGACATCAACGCACAGCCCAAACCACAGGGACGGATCGGGCTCAAATTTGGCATGCAGGTAGATGTTATGACGTAGGCATCCGCTAAGAAAGGATTTTGATCAATTCTATCCCCAAGGGGATAAAACACGGGATGAATCTCTATTCCACGTGGATGAAGTAGCGGGGACAGCTAGTGAGCTAATAAAGGTTGAACTTATCAGTGACACCGCTTTAACGTCATGTTTAACAAACAAAAGCACGTGTATGAAACAATACAGCACGCTTCAACCGCGTCCGGATAACGCCGCCGGATATTAAGCGTCGCGCGGTCGTGTTCGGTGCTCGTCACAAGTCACCGAATAGCGCGAACAATTAGACCGGGAGCTGTGTAACAAAGTGATTGTGTTGATTTTCTCCTACAAAGTTCTATAAAGCATCGCACTGCTTCGCTACCGCCAGCGGTGAATCATATAAGCGATTAACCTACGCGCGTAGGTACTTGTAGAAGTGCAGTTCTGCATCATCGTGCGTGTTTTTATTATGGATACATCGCATAATACACGCATCATACGCATTTACGCGCGTGAGTGCGGGCGAGACGCAAGCTATGTCAAACCGAGTCTCGCAGTACCGTGCGTGCGTATGGCTCTAGTGAAGAGCTTTGAATGAAATAAGTCAAAGGCGCGTCGTCGTGAGTCCACAAAACGCAACTACGCGCTTAAGCCGTACAAAACATGCACGTTGATTGTTATCAGCGTACGCAGACCTGTTTTGAAGGTGGTTTCGGTATAATTCAGGAGGAGTTTATTGGGGGAGGCCTTTGTCCAGCAGTGGACGTCTACAAGAAGATAATGATGATCAGGGCTGTCTCTACCAGGGGTGCACCCAGGCGCTGGACGCCCGGTGGCGCCGGTCGAGCGCTTTGAGCAATTTTGGATTGTTAATTTTTTCATAATCATTGTCATTTTCTTCGCTAGAGAGCTCGAATAAAGGCTCGCGATTGCTGCTTATCATAAAGTGCTATAGGGCGAGACGCTTTTTTCTCTAAAAGACTACTGATTGAGACTGATAATCCCCCCCTCAATGAGGGCGCAAGATGAGTCTCGCACCCCGCCGCCGAATAGACTTAAGACGGCCCTGATGATGATGATAAATATTATAATGTCCAATCCAATATACAAACATACATTTCTCATGCACAATTGTAATTCAAGTGTCCCGAAACGTTTCCGTTCAGTCTCCAAGAGTAGTATCCACGTCGCCTTGCTTGATGAAAGGGCGAACAAATCAACTCCTTTGTGGCGTTGCCGCTCCAGCGATTCACAAACTGACGCGAAGTGCAAACAATTCATCGCAGTATTAACTGGCAGTCTGTACTGAAAACCGAAGTGAGACTGCACGAGTATATTGGAAGTGCTAGCGTCAGATATTCTATGGATAGGAATTTTTCTTTAATAGAAACGACAACACTTGTAGCTTGAACGGGTATTAATAGTTCACTGACTTCTATTTGAGGTACTTTTTTCTCGTAATTACTTGTTTCTATTATGTAACAGACATTTTTTTTATTAGCTCGGCAAAGTAAGCGAAAAGATAATAGGTCGTGCCCTTACATCTCATACTGGGATTATAATATTAAAAATCATCATCATCATCAGCCTATCGCAGTCCACTGCTGGACATAGGCCTCTCCAGTTGTTCCTCACTTAGAGCAAACATCTGGAGGATATTATACCCATAATCAAAAATTGGATTGAGATTAAAAAATCTTCTTGTCTCTGATTTTTGTGTATATGGACGATAGAAGATTTAAATAAATCCATAAACAAAGCCACGCTTATGTCAAAATAACGCTTTTATAAAGAAAATAACTGTCACAGAATTTGCTGAGTACATAAAACGATCTCCCCACCTCCAAGCCTCCCCATTCAAACTCAAACAAAGCAAGTAACTCAGTCACAATTGCAATCATTCCCGAGTGTGACATTTGTCTCGAGCCCGTAAGGGTGAACAAATCAACCCCTTTGCTACGTTGCCGTTTCAGTTGCCATCCTAGTTGCCACGCCGGCGAATTGAGCAAACATTGTGACGTGCAACCAGTCTTGCGATCGAGAACTTGTGTGGATTGTTGCTAACTAGAATGTGGGTTGGTATTTTAACTGAATTACTATGTTGCAGTCCTTGTTCAGTTCAAAGGTGTTTCATGATATTCTCTTGACCGATTTTCGGTCATCAATTCATCATCATCATTATCAGCCTATTGCAGTCCACTGCTGGACATAGGCCTCTTCAGTTGTTCGCCACCTAGGGAAAACTTCCGGAGGATATACCCATAATCGCCATGCTTGGCATGCGTTTGGCATTTAAGAAAGGTAGGGCATAGCGAATCTTCGCACGAATTTAGCCGCCCGTCCGGGGAAGGACCTCCACCCTATAGAACACCGCAACCAAATAACCTCCGGGTCGTGTCTCTGCTGGTGAGTAGGGTTTCCGGAGCTCGTGGGGGGGTTAGGGTATGGCCCGCATGCCGGTGGCAACTGACAGGTAACTGGCCAGTTACTTGCCTGTTGTCACAGCGACTTTGGCTTTTCTTTCGCTTTCCATCAGGCGTAGGGAAGCCATTATTTCGAGCTACTATGTAAAAAAATGGCGGTTGGTGACTGCAGTGGTTTTATTATTTTGTACCTGCCTAAACACTGCTGCCCGTTTACTGATATTCCCTTAGTCGTCTTCAACGACGCCCCTGGGATGAGTTGAGGTGGTCCTATCCTAACTTCGTAAATCACACGGAGCATGCGCGTTTAAAAAAATAACGAATGCTGAAAAAATATTCGATAAAAAACACTTCTTGTGAATGAATACGTGCTAACAGGCCAAGTGAAATATAAAAGCTTGTAGTAATGATAAAACGAAACGACATTCCCACTTTCGCAACGACGAATCCGTTTTTATTTCACCAAATATCCGTTACCGGTTATATTCGGTTCGCCAAAAAGTACGCCAATATCATTACAAGTTGTGCGTATAATTGAACTTACGCCGCCATGCCGTAAAGTTTTACGATGATGCACAGATAAATACGAATTAAATACAGTGGGCTTTATGAAATTTTAATGCAAAGCAAAATAAAGTTAGCGTTTGGCGCAAGGATGTGGCGTTAGCGGACAACATAAAGGAAAATAGACATAACGAATAGACAAAGACACACCGATCTTTTAAAATACGAGTATATTGGTAAGGCTATGCCCAATTGGGCAACATGATGTACTGGAATAATTGTAATTCACATCTTGTAAACATTCATGAAAGGCAATAAACGATTGGGATGTAAGGGAGTGACCTATTATCTTTTCGCTCCAAGCCAACCTCACCTGCCCGTGGTGCATCCTGCCGAATAACAAACGAGGCGCTGGCAACCGACTGGTTGTGGTATAACCATCACAATTGAAGGCGTAGTTAAATACCACAGACTGATGACGGGCAGCAGCGTCACCGGAGCGAGAACTTACGCTCTGCGATCGCCAACCCGCCTGCCCAGCGTGGCGATTATGGATATATCCTCCAGAAGTTTACCCTAGGTGGCGAACAACTGGAGAGGCCTATGTCCAGCAGTGGACTGCAATAGGTTGTTGATGATGATGATGATGATGCTTAAACATATGTTTCCACAATTAAAATAGCTGCACCCTGCCGTTATATTATGGTGCAAGTTCCAAAGACGCCAGCACGCCTCTATCTTCATACTACGAAATACAAAACTCTTTATAGTCCGGTCAATTTAGACATTCGAAGGTACATAAATTCGCAACAAAATGAAAATTGGTAAAATTGTTCAAAACATAATTATAAACTTTATATAAAGTTACCTTATACCTATTGTTTTCTATGATAATATGTATTTATTTACAAAAAAAATGTATCTAAGTAAGTTTATCAGTTGTCTAGTACCCATAGTACAAGTTTCGGCTTAGTTTGGGGCTAGGTGGCGCTGTGTGGCCCAGCGTGGCATGTCTTGGGGTTATTTATTTATTATTTATACCGGTCTTATCTTCCCTGCTCGCCCGTGACGAAGATACCTAAGGATGAACACAAGAAGTGGTACCCACATGTACATAAAATCTGGCCTATATTTACCTCTCTCCTCTCCTATAGTATTTTTAAAGACAACGCTTTTTTTATAGTTGCTCGACATAATGGCTTCCCTACGCCTGATGGAAAGCGAAAGAGAAGCCCAAGTCGCGACGCGCGCGCGAAGACAACGGGCAAGTAACTGGACAGTTACCTGTCAGTTGCCACCACCATGCCGGCCCAACGCCAACCCCCCCACGAGCTCCGGAAACCCTACTCACTGGCTGAAACACGACTCAGAGGTCATTTGACTGCGGTATTCTATAGGGTGGAGGTCCTTTCCCGGGCGGGCGGCTCAATCCGAGTGAAGATTCGCTATGCCCTACCTCTCTTACCTCTCGCTTCTCGCTCCTCCCAAGTTATTCCACCACACTAATGATCAAGGTGGAAATACCTTTGTACTTTTACGATGTTATAAAAAGATATTATAATGTGTCTGCTCCTCGTCCCCTGAATTACTGTATTGTATTACTTTTTTCGGTAACGGAAGGTGCGAAGTTTCGAATGCAAATTAGTTTTTCGGTTTGCAAAGATGGCGATTGGGCGGTACGATTGGATGGTAACTGCTTGCGAGTTTCTCTAGCTTTGATATTTTATTAATTCGCCTCTACATTTATAGTGCGAACGGCTAAGCTATGGAACTCTTTGCCGGAGTCCTTGTTCCCTGAGAGATATAGGTAGTCCTCAGATTTTTAAGGCGAGAGTGAATCGGTTTTTGTTGGGTGTGCAGTACATGCTCCACCTTAAACTCTAACATCGCTTAAAATCAGGCGAGTTGGGGGTGAAGCGCTACCCCATTCGAATATAAAAAAAATCATTATCATAAGCTTTTCGCAGTCAATGGACTTAAAAATTGGACTTAAAACAGCAGTGGCTGTACATAAGCCTCTCAATTGCCACCGCCATGCCGGCTCAACCCTTACCCCCCACGAGCTCCTGAAACCGTACTCACCGGCAGAAACACGACCCAAAGGTCATTTGGCTGCGGTATTCTATAGGGTGAAGGTCCTTCCCCGGACGGGGGCAGCTCAATTCGAGCGAAGATTCGCTATGCCCTACCTACCTCGCTTAATAGTATTTAGCCTAGCCTAGTATTTAGCTACGCCTTCAATGGTGATGGTTATACTGCCACCGGTCGGTTGCCAGAGCCTGGGGCCCTACTACAAAAAACGAAAACGATCGTTGGTTGAACGGATCGGGTATTTTTGCCCCATAAATCCCTCTCATTTGTCCCTCCCGTGTTCTATTATATTACTTAATTAAATTGTTGAAAATCGACGTCGACGAATTTCAGTTTGTATATTCGAACACGGGAGGGACAAATGAGAGGTATTTATGGGGCAAAAATACGCGATCCGTTCAACGAACGATCGTTTTCGTTTTCTTTAGTACGGCCTCTGGTTTGTCATTCAGGGAAGATGAGGGTGGCTTGTTGCTGCGAAAAGTCGATAGGTTTCTGCTCCCATGCTCAATAGACGCGATCAAACTCAGCATAGGAGGAAATGAGCTACAAGCATCACTTCTACCGTCCGTTAAACCCTTATCCCCAGCACGCCATCACATCCGTACAAAACATCTGGCTGCTGTTAAGAGGGCATAAAACTGGTCTCCGAGCACTGTGTCACTCTCTGGCCAGAACGACCGCCGTCCCCCACTCGCGGACCGCGGCAGAGTGTCCGGCCCGCAATAAAACGACACTGGATCCCGCATAAATTGCACTCTATTAGAGAGGTGGCCCTTTTGATGACCTGCACGGTAGGGCTGTTACAAAACCTGATAAAAAAATGGCAATGTTTCGTCTTAAAGTAAATGTGCATAAATTGCACTCTATTAGAGAGGTGGCCCTTTTGATGACCTGCACGGTAGGGCTGGTACAAAACCTGCAAAAAAATAGCAATGTTTTGTCTTAAAGTAAATGTGCATAAATTGCACTCTATTAGAGAGGTGGCCCTTTTGTTGACCTGCACGGTAGGGTTGATTTTCTAAAGTAAAAAAAAAAGAAATGGAATCTTTTGGTTTTGGTTTTTCTTAAATCCAATACATTTACGACGATGCTGAGACCCGTAGGACTGCAGGATAGGAGTGGAAGTCGCTAGGGATTTTTGTTCGGATGAAAAAAAAAAGAAATAAAAAGTTCTACTTTTAAGTATTCCACGGTTTTTTGAATTGGCTACCAGCTTTTTCGAATGGATATGACTTAGGGACCTTCAAAAAGGAAAGCAAAAAGATCTAGGTAGTTATCAAGATCTACGTATACATAGGGACAGACAGACACAAAGTGACTTTGTTTGTATTAATGATAGTACTAGAGCTGCCCATATAAAAATCTACAAAAATATCTTCGCAAAACGAATAATACATTTTTGCACTTTGCGAGTCAACCCTAATCTTAAGGCCACTTTTGACCAAAAGGCATCGACAGATCCCACTCTTCTCACAACGACGATCATGCCATTTTCACTCTAACCCCCCATAAAATACAGACCACCCTTATAGCAAAGCTCAACGGTAAGGTAAGGAACTCTTAAGAGACGGTAACCGTGGCAAATGGCATTATTTCGATGACATTATTATAACTTTCTATGGGGGTTAGATTTATCATCCCTAAGTGATATCGGTTTTGTAGATAAGTGCTGTAATATTTCCTGGGGGATCTCAATTGGGATTCATTTGAAGCAGGCTTGAGGGGGCAATGTACTGCAGATTTTGTTATTATAAAGAATTAAAGCTTAATAATTGACGAGAATCTGTGTTCATGTGGTCGCCGGTGACGCTGCTGCCCGTCATCGGCCTGTAGTATTTAGCTAAGCCTTCAATTGTAATGGTTATACCGCCACCAGTCGGTTGCCAGCGCCTCGTTTGTTACTCGGCAGGATGCACCACGGGCAGGTGAGGTTGGCTTGGAGCGAAAAGATGATAGGCCGCTTCCCTATGAGGACAACCTTAAACTCAAATACCATCAAGATATGAGATAAATTTTCGTTCAAATACCTCTGCAAAGCAAATTATGTTTACATAAAACTCATATCTACATTCTCGTATATTCATCGTTAATATTGTATAACGTTAACAATATTTTTTTGCGAAACACATTTTCTCAAACACACAAGGCTATGGACGTACGAGGAAGTAAATTTTTATCTTCACACGGCGAAGTAAACACTTGGTTATGTTTAAGCGAAAATAGCAATTTAACGTTACGGGTCATGGGGCCAGGAAAGTTAAGGTATTGACCAGGAAATGTCAATCATTTTTTTTATAGTGTCACAGCATAGTAGCTTTTCGTCTGATGATAAGCGAAAGAAAAGTCTTGCAACGGCAACGAACAAGTAATTAAATCCATCATTTGTCCCGATCCCATTTGTTATTGTGTTAACTTAAGATTTAATGTTTGTCACTGAAAAACATATTTTCTTTCTTTCTTTCAATCAAAAAAAAATCAAAAACAGTGCACTTCCAACTTGCAAGATACACGTAGGTGCGTACATACTAAATCTGTCGGTACAACAACTGATCCCGAAAGATTTCAGGAAGACATTAAGCAGGTATTTTTACAAAACGTGCATACAACACATACAAAATTACTGAAACACACACACACAAAGCGATCCACATTATATTCCTTTATTTATTCCTATTTTTTCCTTTTTCGTAATTTGTTTTGACATTAAAAATAAACCCTAAAACCGAATTGTACCCATAATCATTGTAATTGTCAAAGGTTATATTTAGTTCATCATCAGCCTATCTCAGTTCACCGCTGGACATAGGCCTGTCCAGTTGTTCGCCACTTTGGGCAAACACCTGGAGGATCTACCCATAATTGCCACGGCTAGGCAGGCGGATTGGCGATCGCAAGGCGTTGGTTCTCGCTCCGATGACGCTGCTGACCGTTATCGGAATGTGGTATTTATGTAGCTGCGCCATCAACCGTGATGGTTATACATCACAATTCTGGAGGCTTTACCCATAATCGCCACGCGGTCGGTTGTCAGAACGTCGTTTGTTATTTAGCAGGTTGGAGGGCGCTCCCTTACCTCCCTATTTATTACTAAGCCACTATACATATATATAAGCCACTATATAAGTTCGCCTGTGATTGTAGAATGACTTAAAGTAATATTACATATTTATTCTTATTATTTATTAAAACCGCTAACTCAGTGGCCACACTAAACGATTTTTCGGCAGCCGTTATTAAATCCGTTCCTCATTGCGAGTGTTCAAAGATGCGTCGTGTCATATTAACTGGTAACAAGTAAGGCAGTGTAAATACATAAATAAATAAATAACCCAAGACATGCCACGCTGGGCCACACAGCGCCATCTAGCCCCAAACTAAGCCGAAGCTTGTACTATGGGTACTAGACAACTGATAAAGTTACTTAGATACATATTAGTCGCGGCGCGGCCCAGCGTGGCATGTCTTGGGTTATTTATTTATTAGTTACTTAGATACTTTATGTGATACTTTAGATACTTAGATACTATACGAGTGTATTCCCATGAGTTTCCCTGGCTTTCGCAGTTTATTAACGGGAAGTTCCCCGTTCGGTATAACTTTTCCTTTGAGAGAAATAGCTCTTTGTTTAAGATTACTCATACATTACCTTATGTAGGCTTTAGGGTATGATAGGTGCTAGAGTAGAAATTAGTTAAAAAGGTAAGTAAGTAGCTTAAACACATGTGTTATGGTATCAGAACAAAGACGGTACCACAAATATATACTTGAATGCAAATATAAACATCATCTTCATCATCAGCCTATCACAGTCCACTGCTGGACATAGGCCTCTCCAGTTGTTCGCCACAGGGCAAACATCTGGAGGATATACCTACCCATAATCGCCACGCTGGGCAGGCGGGTTGGCGATCGCAGGGCGTAGCTTCTCACTCCGGTGACGCTGCTGCCCGTCATCGGTCTGTGGAATTTAGCTACGCCTTCAATTGTGATGGCTATACCGCCACCAGCCTGCCGGTTGCCAGCGCCTCGTTTGTTATTCGGCAGGATGCACCACGGGCAGGTGAGGTTGGCTTGGAGCTAAATGATGTTAGGCCGCTCCCTTACATCCTCTGCTACAAATATAAACACCCAGAGACGAAAAACAAATGTTCATCATAAAAGTCCGGGATGGCAATTGAACCCGAGACGCTTAGTTCAAAAGGCAAAAGTCACTAATTATAATTTCTAGCGTTTTAATTGGCTAGTGGCCGGCAGTCGGTGATGAGTCACTATTTTCTTAACGCGAATGAACTATACCAATTGAGCCACCGATCTAGTCCATACTATTATAACTGTATGACATTCATTTATATTATTACCTATCTTGGTAATGTAATAAGAACTACTAAAAAACAAATTTGCAGTCACAATTCAAGATGTAAAACTTCTGAAAAGTATATTAACCTTAAAATTATCCCTCTTGGCAAATGAGACCCTACGTACAATTTTATGAAGGTAATAAAACTTGGGGATTCATAACGCACCTACAAAGTTTAGTTTTGGACAATTAAAAAGTTTGAGAAGTGGCTAATTGTCTGTAGTATTAACTTACTTGTTTGACAGTTGTTTAATAACTCATTTTGTTTTTGTTGACGTTTATAGTACCTATTTGTTTGTCAGCCAGTACCTACAAAATCATCATTAGGTATACCTACATCATAGTGTAAAACATCACGATATACCTATACCTACCTAGGTTACAATATACCTACCTACAACTTCGGGAAATCCTTCTCACCGGCAGAAACGCGACCCGGTCATTTGGCTGCGGTATTCTATAGGGTGGACCGAGGAGCTCGGTGGCGCCGCGGTCTTGTTCGTTTAACAATGATCGCAAATGTTGTGCAACCATTGGCGCGGTCAATCCGATGATGGGTGACCAAAATTTGACACCGATTTCCTCCGTGCTTCGGAAGGCACGTTAAGCTGTTGGTCCCGGGTGCTATCTTTACCAACTCAGATAGCAGTCGTTACATCATATCAGAGATGATGATAACTCTGACGCCTAAACTGGGAATGGGTATAGCTTACCCTAAGTGTTGCGGAGGTCTGATGGCAGTCGCTCTGTGTAAAAGCTTAGCCCTCGCCAAATCTCTCAGTTTGGGAAGCCGACCCTGAGACAATCGGGAAAAAGGCTAGGATGATGATGATTCTATAGGGTGGAGGTCCTTCCCCGGACGGGCAGCTCAATTCGAGCGAAGATTCGCTATGCCCTACCTCTCTTAAACATCAGGTATATCATCATCAGTCTATCGCAGTGCAGTGCTGCACATTGACCTCTCCAGGTGTTTCTCCCAAAGTGGCGATGAAGTTATACCCATAATCGCCACGCTGCGCAGGGCAGGAGGGTTGGCGATCACAAGACGAAGCTCCTCGCTCCGCTGGCGCTGCTGCCCGTCATCGACCTGTAGTGTTTTGCTGCGCCTCCAATCGTAATAGTTATAGCCTCCAGTCGGTTGCCAGCGCCTCGTTCGTTATTCAGCATGATGCACCACGGGCAGATGAGGTTGGCTTGGAGCGAAAAGATGATAGGTCGCTCCCTTACATTACGGACAAGTCAAGTGTTCACAAAGTTGCCAAATTGGTAACATAAAATTGACGACAGCCGTTATCTACAACAATACAGTTTGATTGTGCTAAGTAACGTTCGTTTTACTACCTCGTGAATTCAAAACGACTGTTTAAATACTGGTTATTGCCTATCCGAGTGGAATTACGCTTTTTTTGTAAGCAAATTGTATGATAGATAATCATAGGATGATGATAATTTAATTTATTTAATACAAACAGGGATGTAAGCGATCTATCATCTTTTCGACTGGCTCGGTGGCTCAATTGGTAGTGACCCCTGCCTTCTGAACCAAGGGTCGTGGGTTCGATGTTTGTATCTTAACTAATCTTAACTAATATTATAAAGCTGAAGAGTTTGTTTGTTTGTTTGAACGCGCTAATCTCAGGAACTACTGGTCCGAATTGAAAAATTATTTTTGTGTTGAATAGACCATTTATCGAGGAAGGCTTTAGGCTATATAACATCACGTTGCAACTATTAGGAGCGAAGAAATAATGGAAAATGTTAAAAAAAAAAGGGGAAAAAAATAACTATTCCACGCGGACGAAGTCGCGAGCACAGCTAGTTACATATATTTGTGGTACTTTCCACGGTACTTTCGTTATTCTGATACCCATAACACAAGTGCTTAAGCTTCGGAATGGAGATGTACTTATGTGATGTTGTCTGATATTTGATTTAAAGAACAAGGCTTGAAATGAAGAAAAATACATGAAAAACAGCTCAATCTTTTATCGGGGGAAGTACATACCGCCCATTTGCCTTCTATGACTATAACTGCTGTAAGACCTAAATAGCCCTAAGAACAAACAATAGCAGGGTATCGCACACGCAAGGAATATCATCAGAATAAAGAATAATACTATTGACAGAAGCTCCAGTTCCAAGTATGTAGACCAGTGGATGTTGGCGGAAGGCAGGTGAAGATGCTTCGACCCTCTGTGGCGGAGAATGTACTCTATCCAGGAGGCTGCATGGTTTATAGAACTCCTTGGTCTGTCCCGCATCAGGGTTCTAAGTTCGAATATGTTTTCGCGGTAACTGGAAGTAACAATCTTTAATTAATAATAAAAATAAATAACCCAAGACATGCCACGCTGGGCCACTCAGCGCTATCTAGCCCCAAACTAAGCCGAAGCTTGTACTATGGGTACTAGACAACTGATAAACTTACTTAGTTTTTTTTTGTAAATAAATACATATTATACATACATAGAAAACACCCAGACCAATACAAACAGACATAGTCATGCATACTTACTATTATACTACCTTGGCTCAGAAGGCAGAGGTCATTACCAATTTAGCCACCGAGCCAGTCACCGAGCCATTAATGCCAATTAAGGGGTAGGGCATAGCTAATCTTCGCTCGATTGAGCCGCCCGTCCGGGAAGGACCTCCATCCTATAGTATACCGCAGCCAAATGACTTCCGGGCCGTGTTTCTGCCGGTGAGTAGGGTTTCCAGAGCTCGAGGGGATTAGGGTTGGGCAGGCATGGCGGTGGCAACTGACAGGTAACTGGCCAGTTACTAGCCCGTTGTCACAGTCACTTGGGCTTCTCTTTCGCATTCCATCAGGCGTAGGGAAGCCATTATGTCAAGCTATGAACGTGACAACTTTGAAATGTAAGACTAGAGTGTGGACTAGAGTGAATGGCTTTATGTAAGTAAGCATTAACTATCGTAAGGCACGCCATCATCTACCGTTCGGTGTCAATGTGGTCAAATCATCATCATCATCAACATCAGCCCACAACAGTTCATTGGGGGACGTAAGTGGTCAAACGCTTTCTTAAAATTCAATAAAACATAAAAATAAAAGATATTAGCTGCAATGATTGATCATTGGAGCATTCCAATTATCACTCATCATCATCATCGGCCTATCGCAGTCCACAGCTGGACATACGCCTCTCCGGTTTGGGCAAACATTTGGAGGCTTTACCCATAATCACATTAAGGGATGTAAGGGAGCGACCCATCATCTTTTCGCTCCAAGCCAACCTCACCTGCACGTGGTGCATCCTGCCGAACAACAAACGAGGCGCTGGCAACCGACTGGTGGCGGTATAACCATCACAATTGAAGGCGAAGCTAAATACCACAGACCGATGACGGGCAGCAGCGTCACCGGAGCGAGAAGCTACGCCCTGCGATCGCCAACCCGCCTGCCCAGCCTGGCGATTATGGGTATATCCTCCAGATGTTTGCCCTAAGTGGCGAACAACTGGAGAGGCCTACGTCCAGCAGTGGACTGCAATAGGCTGATGATGACATTAAGGGCAGGCGGGTAGGCGATCGCAGAGCGTAGCTTCTCGCTTCGGTGAGGCTGCTGCCCATCATTGGCCCATATTTAGCTACACGTTTTAAATCAGCCGTTTGTCTAGTAATAGACTTTGCTATGGAAACAAAGCAATTTCCCTGTGGAAAAGACTCCATTGAAAATTAAACTATCACAAACCTACCCTTTATCAGTGATCACCCTCGAAATTGCAGCCCTTAACTCGTCCTCAGACAGAGTAGCAAAGTCAAGTTGAAGTCCAATTTTATGGCGGATGTAGTTCTGACAGTTGAAGAACTGATCGTTGAAGAACGGTATACCTATCAGAGGTACACCGGCTGCTATGGCTTCCTCAGTTGACTGAAGACCACCATGCGTTATGAACAGTTTCATCTTCGGATGTTCTGGAAATGAAAAGATCAATTAAATTAAAGATACCTAATGCTCAGAAAAAAATTGGATAGTTATTAAAAAATCATCTTGTAACATAATACAAGTGCAGAATCAGAAGATGAAGAAGGAGGGGATACATTAATTACAGAGTAGGGAATACGTGATCTTAAATAAAAAGGTAGATATACTTCATTGCACACCAAACAGTTAGTTGACTTTAAAACTAGACAATTTTTGCAGTATTTTCGCTTTAACCGATCACATCCAAACAACCCTGGGGGCAATCTGTGGTAGAGGATAATCAAAAGAAGAAATAGATTACAAATCACAGTAAGTCTAGCACCCATAGGTAGTACACGCTTCGGCTTAGTCTGGGACTAGAAGGCTCTGTATTGAAGGCGTAGCTAAATACCACAGGCCGATGACGAGCAGCAGCGTCACCGGTGCGAGAAGCTACGTCCTGCGATCGCAAACCCGCCAGCCCAGCGGGCCAAAAAACCTACAGGTGTTTGCCCTAAGTGGAAAGCAACAAGAGAGGCCTGTGTCCAGCAGTGGACTGTGATAGGCTGTTGTTGTAAGCGCTGTGTGGTCCAGCGTGGCATGTCTTGGGTTATTTATTTCACTCATATTATAAACTGATATTAAAAACTTATAATAAATACTTAAGTAGGTATGTTTGTTTAATTGAATAGGTACTTACTTAACAAATCAGCTTGAGGAAACCACTTGGAAGTAAGAATATTTTTACCCTTCCCGGGTAATTCTCCCTTGTCCCACTTCCACAAAACAACAAAGGGTAGTTCGGATAGAACATTCACCATTATTTGCACCTTTTCTGGTGGTAAAAAATCTGTACCCACTGTTGTGCCAAAGCTGACGTATACGACACCATTTTTAGAAGAATTCAGGAAATGCTGCAAATCCTGTAATGTAGTTACAAATTAAACCACTTAATCTTATATGTAATTGGAAATGGATCCCAACGAACGTCCAAAACGAAGCACAAACTTCAACAAAACGCTGAGTGTAGGTACGGTGGTCGCGCCAACCACACGGGTAAATCCTACTATCGACTGACAACCATAAATGTCAAGATGTCCCTTAATGGATGATTACGGCACCCACGAGAAGATACCTATAGGGTGGTGACTTACTTAATTTTCCAAATAGATCGTATGGGGTTTCCTCAATAAAGAAGTAGATCTTTGGTGCAATCTAGTTGGTCAGTTTAGGTCTAGGTAATAATAAATGATTAGGTAAAGAAACTTATGACATTACTAGCTGCTGCCCGCGGCTTTGCCTGCGTAAACATCGGTTTGTCATAAAGAGCTTACTCTGTCATTTATCATGTACGCGTCTTTGTCTCTTATTTTATTACACGGGCTTACGAATGAATGCTCAAAAGATGATGAATATATAGGTATTCGATTCGAGTACTGAGAAATCTGAACATAGGTTGACACAGGACAAACACAATGTGCGCCCTGCGGTATGGGGCGTAGAATACTACCGAGGTATCCCTGCCTGTCGACTAAAAGGGCCTTCGGGGGTGTGGCTTGCGCTCCAGTTAGCGGCCTCGAGGAAGACGACGACACGTGCCTCCGGGCACGTTCTTGCTGGTGTGCCGTTCTTGCTGGGCGGCGCAGCGCTATCGCGCTGTGGGGGGTTGAGTTCAATCCTCCGGGCATCTCGACCTTCCTCAGACAGAGTGCTTGTAGCCGACCACCGTCGGGTTTAGTGGGTATTCTCCGCTAAATAGGAGTGGGCCCCACAAAACCCAGGTGTCCCGTACCCAGGGCCCTGGTGCTTGCGTAAAAGCATTCCCGCCGTAAAAAAGGACAAACACAATGTAGGTACATCTTGTTGGCCATTGAAAGCCGCGGCCAATTCTTCAGGAACCACCTTGTCTTAAGCTATGGTTCACATAGTTGTAAGTTTTGGTGGCGACTTATCTAGAGCGACATACACTCCCTGAACATAAATTATTCGAGCTATCTAAAGCAGGATCTGGATTTCCTGTGTATCAACAAATATTGAAAAGCCATGCTAAAAATACTATCTTAAATTTTTTGGCTTTTCATTATTTCATACTGAGCATCCCTAAGCATATGCTGTGAAGGGTAATTTTCATCTGCCTACATGAGATTACCTAAAAATTATTTACCGATAAAATTATTAAGATTTTTTTTGTCTATAATGGTACCTAACTATGTACATGTTAATTACATTTTAAGTATCACGCCGACCAAAAAGCGACCACTTGGCCGGTGTATGAATCTTAACATACTTCAAAGCGTTATTTTCTTCCGCCATACGTAATTAAAACGATTTTATTAGGCTGAAATATCATAATATTAGTATTGAGGACAGAAATAACAATTTGGATTAGAAAAAATGTTTATTAAGCATACACTGATAGCAGTTTCGTCGCATCCAATCTAGACATGTGGCCCGTTGTGAGCCTTCTGAGAATGCAGTTAGGTTTTTGGTTTTTGGATCTTCATTAAGGTAAGTGTCCCTATCACGGAGGTAGTCAAAATCGGTTCCTATTACGGTGGTATTTCTATTTTCGAGTTTTATTCCTATTTTATTCAGTATAAGTGCACCAAAATGTATGCTATTTATTCCAAATCTATTCCTTTATCAGTTGACCGAATTTTGCAAGTATAGCACATATACAACACAACAAAATCAATCAATTAGTGTAACGACATCGATGTGAGAGAGGTTTTCATACAAACGCGCAACATCAAATGAAAGTACACCAATATTTATAAACTAAGTTTTTTGTATTAATAACCCGTTCAAGTTCGTTTGTGTGTTATTTATTGCATTTTCCTACTATTACAGCAGCTATTTAAATAGCTTAATTCATATTTTAAACTCATTTTTACCCAAAAAAATAAGAAACAAAATACCACCGTAAAAGGATACAAATTTTATAGGTTGATCCTAATACGGTGGTATACCTCCGAATTAGGAAATATACTGGACATGTTTAATTGTTTATAACTTTTAATTTATTAACTTATTGAATTAGTTCCAAGTTTTCTTGAAATAATCATTAATCTCTTAAATTAAGGACCATATTCTGCGGTATGCTATCTTTCTTAGAAATCTAGTTAAATATGAAAATTGTTGAGCATAAAATGTTGGTTTCTTAGAAGCGGTAAAATAAAAAGCTGTATTTTAATTGATCACAAATCGTTTATTTTTTATAACTGTTGACTAAAATTTAACACACTGAGCCAAAAAACTGTTATCGTGTGATTATGCATTTACACTCTTTTGTTTATCGAAATTTTGATGGGTCAGAATTAGGAACATTATAACACGAGTAGTGTTCCTATTACGGTGGTAGTTATTTTCAGGTAACTCCGTATTAGGTTATATGGGTTCCTATTATGGCGCTATTCATAAAATATATAATTTCAAGTTTTAGGGTTCAGTAAATAAATAAAAAGTTTTCTATAATGTTTTATGGATTCTTATTTGATAAAACCAAAATCGATAAAAACTTAACAATGTATGTAAATAATGTTATTTAAAGAGAAGAATGCCCATCATAGTATGGAGAATAGTACAGTTGTGTTAAGTGTTGCATCAAAACCAAAGTTGTATTAGGTATCTAGAAAAAATATTATTACTTTTGACCTTTGAACCGGGGTATAAAACCTATTTTCCAAAAATGTAACATTTATACTTACTACTAGTAGTTTATTGTATATAGTACATAATAATAATTCGTTTCAACGAGATCTTTTTTAATACATCACTGTTAGAATTTAGAGGGTGCTATAGTTCATTCGCGTTAAGAAAATAGTGACTGACTCACTATTTTCTTAACGCGAATGAACTATAGGTTCTGGAGAATAAGGACAATTCAAGTGATTCATACATCCCTGCTATATTTGTAAATTTTATTAAAAGAGAATCAATATTATCAAATCAATGAATGAAAACCTTACAATTTACTTTCATCACCATCATCAGCCTATTGCAGTCCACTGCTGGACATAGGCCTCTCCAGTTGTTCGCCATCTAAAGCAAACTTCTGGAGGACATACCCATAATCGCCACGCTGGGCAGGCGGGTTGGCGATCGCAGGGCGTAGCTTCTTGCTCCGGTGACGCTGCTGCCCGTCATCGGCCTGTGGTTTTTAGCTACACCTTCTATCGTGATGGTTTAACCGCCACCAGTCGGTTTGCCAGAGCCTCGTTTGTTGTTCGGCAGGATGCACTACGGGCAGGTGAGGATGGCTTGGAACGATAAGGTGATAGGTCGCCCCCTTACATCCCTTACATACAATTTACTTTACTAACACATATTTTATATTATTTAATGTACGTAACATTATTTGTTTCTGACCCTCCGAATTAGGAACCGTTTACCGCCGTAATAGGCACTGACCGAAATTATACCTCCGAATTAGGAACAATCGACTCGGCTATTTAAATATTTTTTTAAAAAAAAACTAACATCAAAAGAAACACAAAATCAATAGAAATACAAAATATAATAACCACTTTTGACGATGAAGTGGTTTTTGCACATTTATAAATACTTACAAATGCTTATTTTTGTCTCCTAGTTTCGAATGTTGCGAAATACCTCCGTAATAGGAGCGTTTACCTTAAACTGTGATTCATTATCAGATGCAGAAAGTCTGCTTTGACCGTACAATTCCTAAATGTTGTTCTAATTTGTTGATGAATGAGGTGCCTCTGAAACTGAGCAATATTCTGGTAGACAACGCCGGTGATTGTCCTTTTACGTTGGTCGTCTTTTCACTTATAATATTTTCCGAAGAATTGCAGTCCGAAAATAAGCCGCACAATTTTAATTCACAATTATTTATGTGTACTTATTAGTGGCGAATTTATTTCGATTATTGCCGTATTTACCTCGACATCAGTACCTGTCATGTCAAATTGATAATTTCGCTGACAAAGTCAAGAAATGACAGTATCTATGGTGTATTCAAAAAGTTCTTAATCATTCCGTAACATATTTTTCCGAAATTCTAAATGAAAAAATTAATAAATCGTTGTAATTTATAGCCTATATGTTAATCTGATGCATAAACAATATTCGTGTAAAGTTTCACTAAAATCTGTTCAGTAGTTTTTGCGTGAAAAGGGAACAAACATCCATCCATCTATCCATCCATCTATCTATCCATCCAAACAAACTTTCGCGTTTATAATATTAGTGGGATTTATCGTCAACCTTACGAAACTCACTGTTGGAAGTACTATGTGGGTTTCTCCACCTCAAAATGGATTAAAAAATCACAAAGTATAAACGAAAGTGGTACCTGTGGTAAATCTTCTTTTGATTTTGTGTGTAGTCCTCCTACGTGAATTACGCTCAAAGGTTTGGGCCTAATTCCTTCCCATAAAGGATAGTTATTCAACATAACCAAATCAACATCTTTCTGTAATTCTTCCGTCGACACATCATATCCTAATACGCTTTTGAACCAGCCATTTTGTTTACTTTTGTGATTATCATAAAACTGTTCAAATCTTTTTACATTGAACACATCGAACATTTGTTCCAAGAACGTTAAATCTAGAAGTCTTCGTCGAAGTGGTGTTGGATAGATGAATTCTTGACTTGGCACACCCATACTATTGTGATTCAAAAAGGATCCAAAAGAACTTATCAGAACCACTGGTGCTTTAATCAAACGAGTCACAATCAAATTGGAATAAATTCCCGCATCTAACAAAACCAAATCAAACACATTATCTTCTTTGATGATTTTCTGAAACTCAGCAGTTTCAAACTGTCGCACAAACAATCTGTTCACGATTTCCGCTATATCCGGCAAATTTACATTCCCAGGGTTTTCAAACACTTTCTTCAATGAATCTTCCAATTCTGCTTTCCACATGCCATATGTCGCATCGTGTACATCTATCTCTGTTATATTTGACTGATTATCTTTCTTGTATCCAGGATCAGCTGTTATAACGACCAAGTCATGTCCTCTCTGAAGCAATTCATCTGTTAAAGGGCTGAATGCTGTTATATTTTTTGCTGGCGGTACAGTAAAGATACACAGAATTCTAGCACAATCTATTCCTACTATACACGTTAAAACCACTATTAAAACTGTCAATTTATCCATATTAATGCACTATGGAGCACTGGTAAGTTCGACTGTTCAATGGTATAAAATTAACGGAAGGAATAAAGCTGAGTATAAGACGATTATTCAGATACTGCTTTTAGAAACATAAGGTTCTATGACTGCAGCCCACTTTTTCATTCAGTTGTGTAATCTATGACGTAATTAGCACAGACCGCACGAATGTTCACTCTCAGTATGTTTGTACAGCAGTGACAGTCGAACAATGTATGAAATATGTATGTGGACCTTTTGTCAATATCCACTTTAAGCATTTTGTCAAGGATGATAAAATATTAATGAATGTAAATGTGACATTATGGGTTAGAATCGACGGGAAAGGTTTCAAAAAGTAAAAAGTTAAATAAAAGTAGGACTTAAAGTCTCTTTCAGTCATTTCAGAAATAACTATATGTAATTTTTTATAATTATACGTTTTTTTATATATTTTATATAAATTTTCTTCGTGTTTGTTAGTTTCCGCAATAAATAATTATATGAAATATTCTACGCCACACTGGGCCACACAGCGCCATCTAGTCTCAAACTATGCCGAAGCTTGTACTATGGGTATGATAACTCATAAACTTATTTAGATCTTTTTTTTGTAAATAAATATATATTATAAGTACATAATAAACACCCAGACCAATACAAATAGGCATATTATTCATATACACAAATGTTTTTACTGTGCGTGGATCGAACCCTCGATAATACACTCGTTATAGACGCAATCAATGATTGAGTATTGAGACAATGTATTGAAAGTACAAAAAATTCCACCATCCTGTCGATACTGCGAGTATAACCAATCAAATTGCTGAAATCAAATTCCCTCCAATTTCAGTTTCCCAGTATTACCTAGCAGCATTGTTTGAATGCTTTAGTAAACACAAGCGTACAAGGTATCAAAAGGGAAATACTAGATACCCCAATAGGTATGAGGTATCGGTTTCATATACCCGTCTGAACATGGCTTGTTTGAAACAACATCAAGGTGACCTGTGTAAGACGTTTGTCTAAGTCAGCGTTTCTCAAAATGTTCTATAAAGCTTGTGGGCTGGAATCTCAGGAGGATGGTAAAGAGTCAATATACATTAATAATCATCTAATGATGATGATGAAGATATAGGTCAATACCTACCGCTACCTGCTGGACATAGGCATCACCAATTGTTCAGCACTTTAGGCACACATCTGGAGGCTTAGGCACACTCTTTCCCATAATCGCCACTCTGGGCAAGTGGGTTGGCAATCGCAGGGCATAGCCCCTCGCCCCAGTGACGCTACTGCCCGGCATCGGCCTGTGGTTTTAGCGATACCTTCAATCGTGATGGTTATACCGCTACCAGTCGGTTGCCAGAGCCTCTACAGTAATTCTGTCAAAAGAATCATGTACTGAGCTCAGGATCGAGAAGAGTAGCGAACAATTGGAGAGGCCTATGTTTAGTAGTTTACTGCGAAGGGCTGATGATATGATGGTGGTGATCAAGTTACATTGGCTTTCAAGTAACAAAAATAGAGGGTCGCTGAAAAACAGGTTATTTTCAAAATAGGCAGTGCAGACGTTTTTTTGCAAGAGGCGGCAGACGAGCAAGTGTGATGCCTGATGGTAAGCAGTCGACACCGCCCATGGATACCCACAACTCAGATCGAGTTCTAGGGCCGCTGCCGGCCTTTTAAATAGGAGTACGCTCGTTTCTTGAAAGCTCCCAAGTCGTAGCTGTTCGGAAAGACTGACGTAGAGAGTTGGTTCCACAAAACCGATGCGCGTGGCAAGAAGTTCCTCATAAAGCGTACAGTACGATTGAGAATCTGTGGTCTGAAACGATTAAGACGGAGGTTCTATGTTCGAATATCAATCGGTTCTAAGAAACTGTTCACCGTACTGCAGGAGGCTCGTGGCAAATTCCATACTTGAATGTGGAACTTTGTACTTGGGATTTACTTCTGACCGGGGGCCCCATGCTACTAGAGACCTATGCAGGCGCGGATCCACCGTTGTGGGCACTATGGGCATGCCGACAACCTTAATAGACTTGTGACGTAACATTTTTCATAGGCTGATGATACCAGCGATGATTTTAGTAGTTTGCTTGTAATTTAAAACAAAGGAAACATTTTTTTTTCTAGAGAGAAATGCATGAAGTTTTTGAAGTTTGCATGAAGGATGCTTATGGGCATTATTCTACTTTTTCATGAATATTCCCAGCCTCCCTTCCATCTTGAGGCAGAGTGAGTCCCACATAACTCCCCTCCGGGTAACGGGGATACCTAAATGCATTTCCTCAGCAAAAAAAAAGGTGTGCCCACAACCTTTTTTGAGCGCTGAATCTGCGCCTGGACCTATGCAATTTGCCAACTTGCTGGGTGTACTTACGACACTGGTTCGAAGACCTAAATAATGAAGAGATCACTATCACAAGTTCGTTACAAGACGTTGAAACTGCAAAGTCCAACTAGAAATAGGATTAAGCTCTAGGAACATGATGACTTTGTCACAGAGAACTAACGCAGTGTGTGCAACAGAATGGTTAACGAACCGTGATTGGGCGGTGCTAATGTGTAAGTTAAGTAGTCCTTCTCTGGGGAGTTTGGTCGTGTGTGCCGTTGAGAAGAGTTTGAAACTTCTCCTACAAGAAGGAGCTCAATTAAACGTATTTTAACCACGTCAATAGGCTTGTTGCTGTGAAAAATGTAATCAGTCCGCCTTTCAGATTATTTCAAAACCGACTTCAAAAAAAAACACAAACGACCAAAACTAAAAAAAGTGATAAATAACGTAAGTAATTCTATCTTTAAAACATAATTATTTAAATATTACAATTATCACTTATTTTTGAAGTCGGTGCCAGCCTCTCGGTACCTAACGCAGACTAAATAGAATAGAATAGAAACCGTTTATTTGGTACATTATCACACACCACTTAAACACAAAATTGTACATCTAGATAAGACTTAAAACTAAAACATAAATTTGGAAAACACTTAAAAATAAAGATAAAATGTACCAAAATGGTCTCCGCTCAGTATTCGGCCGTGACGGCTTAGGGTGTCGTCACGACCACTGGTATTCTGCGGAGACCGGGAAGATGGCAGGCGACAGCCCACAGTAAATACAGGCAGTAGGTATGAAGAACTCTGAATCTAGGGGAATGGAATATAATAAATAAATATATGGGTTAGATATATTTGGAGGAATTTAATAAAATATAATATATTACATTTAAAGAAGACATTATAAGGATGAATAAATAAATACGTTGGCAGGTACCTTAACCATTACGAGTACATAATAATGTAACCTATTTCAGTAGGTGCTTACTTATACTTGTAATAGGTATGCGTAGGTATGTAACAATTGCGATTTATGTGTCCCTTTGCAATAACATTGTTGTTGTTGTTGTTGTATGACGCACGCGGCCGGCAAATCCACACGACAATATACATTTATTTGTTTGGCTACACTACTACCTAGTTTAATATCGACCAATGTCAGTACTGTCCCCTAACTCCTAACCGTTAAGGAGTTCTGTGGCTTCATGATCAGCACCAGATGTTGACGCCCGGAAGCATATACCTGAGTAAAATATGATTACGTAACAAGAACACCATATGGGCATACAATTTTCGGTTGTTGCCCTCAATTTCTCCAGGATCCCATCATCAGATCCTGACTTGGTGATAATGGGACCACCTCGGAAGTGTCCTCTGTCGAACTGTCGAAAAATTTTTGAAATCCATCCATAATTGACGGAAATATCGGTGAACAAACATAAAAAAAAATAAAAAAAAATATTATACATACAGACGAATTGAGAACCTCCTCCTTTTTTCGAAGTCGGTTAAAAATAAGTAACACGTATTTTTTAATTTCTAAATTAGACCAAAACGCCCGCTATAGTTACGTGTGACGTCACTCCTCGTGGCATTTTTTCGCATGGAGTGACGTCAAACTCCTAATTTTTTTGTAAGTGCTTCAATGATTTGTAAGTGTTTATTTTAAAACCTATACAAATTAAGATTATTTTGACTTTTTGACTTTAGTATCAGCGTAAGAGAAAATAATATTATGGTTTTTTATTATGGCAAGACATAATGGCTTCTGGACGCCTTATGCAAAGCGAGAGAGATTGGCTTCTCTCTTTACTGGCATCAACGTGCAGATAATAAAATAATGCAGTCACCTGTCAGTTGCCACCGTCATACCGGCCAGTAGGATGCTACATCACGCCTCTTTCAAAGGATCCCATATCGAAGGAAGGACGAACAGTTCGTGTTCCACATTTTAATGACACGCGGCAAAGACAGGAATAGCCCAACTTTTTATACGCGAATGAATGTTTTCTATTGTGAAACTACAGCACGTGTGATTCATCAACGGAAGAGGGAGAATAACTTCAAAACACTTTCCATGGTAAAACAATTTTTTTTAATAATTAACGGCAAGCCTCTTTACGAGATCCATTTCAGCCAATATCGAGTACAGATTGACAATTTTCCTTGACAAAGTTACAGTACAGCTAGGATGTTTAGTGTTGCATCGCTATCGTGGATCATCGAGACTAATCTTCCCGTTAGAGCATGTTTATGCAGACTCTCCGATCGTGTCGAACTGTCGTCCTATCGGATTACGAGCATGAATGAACGGGGAATGTACCTGTGTTTGTGCACACATTAATGCACTATAATCTCTTGCTAGTTAATCTGTTTAGATAGTAGTAGGATTGATGTACGGACCAGATAAAGACAACAGTAAAGGGCTCATCGTCTCTACTCGAATGCACGAGGAAGGCAGCTATGAAAGACGGCGCGTTGTAAGTTGTAAGAGAGGTAGGGCATAGCGAATCTTCGCTCGAATTGAGCCGCCCGTCCGGGGAAGGACCTCCACCCTATAGAATACCGCAGTCAAATGACCTCTGGGTCGTGTTTCTGCCGGTGAGTAGGGTTTCCGGAGCTCGTGGGGGGTTAGGGTTGGGCCGGCATGGCGGTGGCAACTGACAGGTAACTGACCAGTTACTTGCCCGTTGTCCCAGCGACTTGGGCTTCTCTTTCGCTTTCCATCAGGTGTAGGGAAGCCATTATGTCGAGCCACTATAAAAAAAAAAAAAAAAAGCTAGCCACTAAAACGCCTTAAATGACGATCACGACCACTCTGTCAAGAGTGACATCGACGAAGAAGAAGAAGTAGTAGGATTAATATTATTTCCTGGCTTTTTCGGTCCGTGCGGATCAAAAATAGGTCCGTCGTAAAAGACGACTAGAGGTGGCCCATCTTCCCTACCTGATAAAGTCTCCCAGACTGCAGCTAAATATGTATAAAAAATATGCTCGGCTATACGTTCAGTTTGGCAGTTACCTATAGCCGAAACCAGACCATTGTAGGTAACGTTACGTATTGAGCGCAGTTTCCTATCTCTAAACCTAGGTACCATTTGCAGGCCTAGGCTCGCGACAACGGCCTGGAGATCAGTGCTATAACACAGCATCGGTCGTTGTGTAGCACAACAATTGTGCCACATCACATACCTACCTACTTGATTTGCATGCTCTGAACGCGTACGTAGCTAAATCTTGATCGAGTGCACTACGGAGATTGGCTGGTTGTCACACCGTTTACAACTTTAATTTAAAAAAAGAATATTTTAAAAACAAAATACCCGACTTCACTTGCGTTAGCAAGAATAAACATGTTCCTGTTTGCAATAGACCAAAACAATTACAATAGGCAGTAAACCAAACAATTCTTCAGAGCATTCCCCGTGATATAGGTGACCCGTGACGCGGTAGAGAACGCACATGGATGCGACATCTCTTCGCAATGCCAGTGAGTCGAGTCGACTAGACAGCGTCAAGTCATCGACAATACGAGCAGCCCTATGCTGGATTCGGTCAAATGGAAGGAGTTGATATTGGGGTGCTCCAGCCCATAGTATTCCATATTGAGGCGGGACCTGTGCTTTATATAGTTGTAAACGCTGGGTCCTTTCCTTCACATCGATGTGACATAATAATGTGAAGGTTAAAAGGTAAAACTACGCAACTGTGTAAAAGCGTGCCTTCACGTGTAGAGGCTTTACACAGCAATTCTCGTTGCGCTCAGATTGAGCTGAGCGGTGTAATTGTGTTATACTTTGCGTGAACACACGCCGCGTGACTGGCGGGATTGTCCCGTGATTTGGCGGCACCTTACACCGCCGGAGGGATGGCAATCACTCGTGTTCCCGCTGGATTATTATGATAATAATGGAATTCTGTTGGAATTTGAAACGTGTTTCGAGATCGTGTTTGACACGGCAATTTTTAACCGACTTCTATAAAAGGAAGGAGGTCCTCAATTCGACTAATATCTTTTTTGTACGTGTTTGCGTTTGTTACCTTATATCTCTGAGAATTGTGAACCGACTAGATTTTTTTTTTCTTAGAAAGGGCGTCCTACTTTCTGGCTGGTCCCTTTGTCACCATATTAAAATCGTTTTTTTTAACTGTTGATAATTTAACGCGTGACAGATTTTAAGTTTTCACTTCGATCAATTACAGTCTACCTAAAAATAACAGTTAAACTGCACGTTATGTTACAATCTTTAGACAGTTTACAATCTCGCGAGATAGATCATTATCTAACGGTATTTTCAATTTTACGGTGACAGAAATAACCCAAGACATGCCACACATCGCCCTCTAGCCCCAAACTAAGCCGAAGTTTGTACTACGGGTACCTATTAGACAACTGATAAACTTACTTAGATACTTTTTTTATAAATTAATCTTAACTAATATTATAAAGCTGAAGAGTTTGTTTGTTTGTTTGTTTGAACGCGCTAATCTCAGGAACTACTGGTCCGAATTGAAAAATTCTTTTTGTGTTGAATAGACCATTTATCGAGGAAGGCTTTAGGCTATATAACATCATGCTGCAACTATAAGGAGCGAAGAAATAATGGAAAATGTAAAAAAAAAAACGGGGAAAAAATAACTATTCCACGCGGACGAAGTCGCGAGCACAGCTAGTACATATTATACACAGTCAACACCCATAATTATATTGGGTAAAAAGAATCGGACATGGGTAACCCAAGTCATGGCTACATTAGCTGGCGCTAACGAGGTTGCGCTGATAAGGGTGCACTAATCACCCGCTGCAGAACAAATGCTTTTCTTCGTACCCAGTTGTATATGAAGAGAATTGGTGATCTATAAATCTATACTAACTCAGTAATAGACGTTATATGGGAAGATTGAGTAGCCTTTTTATTAACATGTTGCCGACCGATCTCACTTTTTTTTATGCGAGAGGCGGCAAACGAGCAAGTGTGATGCCTGATGGTAAGCAGTCGACACCGCCCATGGACACCCGCAGCTCAAACCGAGTTTAGGGTCGCTGCCGGCCTTTTTAATATGAATACGCTCGTTTCTTGAAGGTTCCCAAGTCGTAGCTGTTCGGAAAGACTGCCGCAGGAAGTTGGTTCCACAAAACCGAGGCGCGAGGCAAAAAGTTCCTCATAAAACGTACAGTCGAGGATCGCCAGCCATCGAGATGATGTGGATGGAATTTCAGTCGGTTACGTGTGGTGCGGTGAAGAAACTCCGCTGCAGGCAGTAAACCAAACAATTCTTCAGAACATTCCCCATGATAGATGCGGTAGAGAACGCACATGGATGCAACGCACTTAGAGTTAATTTGAACTTTTTATTTTTATAGATACCTACTTAGTACCTCAACACTTACCTCATGATGGAAAGCGAAAGAGAAGCTCATGTCACTATATCAAACGGGCAAGTAACTGGTCGTAATCTGTCAGTTGTCACCGCCATGCTTTTTTTAGAGGGGAATGCATTAGGCACCTTCTTGCCGCCTCCGGGGGGGGAGTCGGCATGGTGTGTGGGACTCACACCTCCCAAAATGAGAGGGCATACCGCCATGCTGGCCCAACTCTAACCCCCCACGAGCTCCAGAAACCCTACTCACCGGCAGAAACACGACCCAGTTTTTTTGACCCATATTAAGTAGTACCTATAGAACAAAGATTGATCAGAACTAGATATTCCAGAAAAACCAAATATATTCCATCATTTGTTTTTCACTTCACTATACAGATTAAATTAACATTCCACTTAGGAACTTGTGTTAAATTGGAAGTTTCCAAGTAAAGTTACAAGAGACGAGACGACGCGGACAAGTTTGCAGCTAGGTCGCTTTATATGCAGTGAAACTACAAGATGGCGGCAGTTTCAACAAGATACATAGAATATTGTGTGGTAGGTATTGTCATGGAAACTCGTCTGCTTAATGCAATGCTCTCCTGAGAGAATTTCGGCCGTAGCGAACAATTACTAAGGGGATTACATAATTAACAACATGATTGTTGGAAGTCTTCCGGTGCGTTTTGCTCGCAATTTTCTGCCTCGTGCAGCGGTGCTTTAGAAACAGGGAAACCCCTACCACCAAAATCGAAAACGATCGTTCGTTGAACGGATTGCGTACTTTTGCCCAACCCGTCGTGGGTTAGCTTAGAAGCAGAGTTCATCACCAAATGAGCCATCAGTCAGTCAAATTATGATAAAACAATAAAAAAAGGCAAATGGAAGGACGTGATCTCTGCCTACCCCTCTGGGAGAAAGGCGTGACGTTATTAATAAAAAAGTATTATAAGTTTATCGGTTGTCTAATTACAAACTTAAGCTTAGTTCGGGACTAGATGGCGCTGTGTGGCCCCGTTTGGCATATTATTAGAATTTTCTAGATCAAAATAGCTTTAGGTACCCGTTCGGGAGTACCAAGCCACACTAGGTATTCGCATAATCATTGAACAGTCAAATGCTATACGCTGCGGTCACCAAAAACCCCGTGGAGTGTATATCTAGGTAGGTATTAGATAATGTGTGTTGGGGCGGCCATCGGGCGTGAAGTGGCTCGGAAGCGATAATGGCGTAATTTATGTCATCAGTGGCGCGGGCGGATTTGGTAGAGGCGGGATTGGAAATACAGTTGCGGTGTGAACTGCAAAGGTAGTATTTTAGCTTTACCTACATTATTAAGTGAGCGACCTATCATCTTTTCGCTCCAAGCCAACCTCACCTGCCCGTGGTGCATCTTGCTGACTAACAAACGAGGCTCTCGAAAACGACTGGTGGCGGTATAACTATCACAATTGAAGGCATTGCTAAATAGCACAGATCGATGAAGGGCGTCAGCGTCATCGGAGCGAGAAACTACTTACGCCCTGCGATCACTTTCATGGTGCGTTGATAGATCACTATGTCAAAGCACTTCGCCTCTACATTAAGGGGCTGCGCAGACAATAGACTTTTTGTGCGATAGAGTCTGCGTCTGAGACATTAAAAAGAGCGTCTAGATCTGCCGACAGAATATTCGAAGATGTGCGTCGTGTGCGTTGAGTCTGTGAAATATCCGCGACAGATTTTTGCGCGTCGTATGCGTTTTTAAATGTCTCAGACGCAGACTCTATCGCACAAAAAGTCTGTCGTCTGCGCTGCCCCTTAAAATGTCAGTCAGTCTTTGTGTTAACTTTGATTAGATAATAACTGGCAAAAAATAATTATTATATATCTTAAATACCCGAAGCGAAGCGAGGTAGGGTCGCTAGTCATTAATACATTCGTTCCATCTCAGAATGTCCCCTGGTCGCAAAATGTCCCCTGGTCGCAAAACGTCCCTTTCGCAAAACGCTCCTTTCGCAAAACGTCCCTTTCACAAAACGTCCCTTTTACAAAATGTCCCTTTCGCAAAATGTCCCCCTTTTGATCAACAAATGTGTCGTTGTGTGCCACTGTGCAAGTGCAAAGGTTCCGTCGGGCGCAGAGACATTTCTCGTTGCGGTCCCGTCTAATTCCGCCTGACGTGGCCGGGTGCGAGACCCCTTAATTGCGTTGTGCTACTGTTAAATCCGATGCATTTTCCATCAGATAATCTAGTTATCATTACACAGGTACATAATAATATATTCCAGGGTAGGTATACTGTATTGGACACGTGTTTTTACTTTTTTCATTATCATGTATAATAGGTATGTTTCCAGGGTCAAATTATGTATAATATTGGACATGTACATATTTTCACTTTTTTTATTTAAACAAAAAATAACAAAAATAAAAGGCATCAAAATTTAGGAGTATCTAACGTCACTAATGCGAAAAAAAACCGGCCAAGTGCGAGTCGGGCTCGCGCACAAAGGGTTCCGTAGCAGCAAATATAATAAACTTAACCAAAATTACAGTTAAATCAACCTATCTCAAAAACTATAAGAGATACTTTGATCAAACCAAAAATCGTTGAAAGAGTTAATTAGCATGCATCACCTCTATTTTTTTTAGAATTTTATACCCCGTAGTTATAAAAATAGAGGGGGGGGGACATACTTTTTACGACTTTGAGAGCTGATATCTCAAAAACCGTTCACTTTAAGAAAAATGTTTTTTAGAAAACTTTATATCATTTTAAAAGACCTTTCCATTGATACCCCACACGGGTATGTACATCGAAAAAAAAATTTTCATCCCTCAGTTACATGTATGGGGGGCCCCACCCCCAATTCTTTTTTTTACTATTTAGTGTCATAATTTTGTAGCGGTTCATACAACACATATTCCCATCAAATTTCATCACTGTAGTACTTATAGTTTCCGAGTAAATCGGCTGTGACAGACGGACAGACGGACAGACGGACAGACGGACAGACGGACATGACGAAACTATAAGGGTTCCGTTTTTGCCATTTTGGCTACGGAACCCTAAAAAATGCCACACGGCAGCGTGACGGCACACGCAAATAAAACGTAAATCTTTGTAATTTTTGGTGTAATATACAAATAAAAAAATACGTGTCTTTAATTTTTCAGTAGGCTAAAAGACGGTCTAATAGGCTATTATGGCTCAAAATTGTAATTATAGTTCATTCGCGTTAAGAAAATAGTGACTGACAGAATTATAATTTCTAGCGTTTTAATTGGCTAGTGGCCTGTCAGTCACTATTTTCTTAACGCGAATGAACTATAGTCCGTCTTTTAGCTCATTCAAAAATAAAAGACACGTATTTTCCTTTTTTTATTCAAATAAACAATAGCAAAGATAAAGATACAAGGCATCAAAAGTAGGAGTGGGAGTCTTCCATGCCTATCCTATTACCTATTTAGAGTTATTTACAATGTCGCATAATTATCAACTTATTTAGGGACCGATTTTCAGTGTAGTGTAATAAGCGCCGCACTAACTATAAATTATAGGGTCCCCCGCCCACCCGGTATTCAGTGCCCTGAATTTAGGGTGGTGTAATAAGTGCTTGAACACTCTTGGCAATATTATTTCCATTCGTTCAGGCCAGGCAGCTTCATCTGTCAATGTCAGTTAGGATTATGTACTTGTAAAATGAATACAGAATCAAGAGTGTCCGTTAAAAAATGTGTAAAAAACGATATAAATTACTCTTATTGTAAAACCAAATATTTTGAATTAGTCGCTAAAACGAAGCTACGCAAGCGTACACGAAAATATTATCAGAACATAATTAAGATACTTATGAAATACCGACGAGTTGCCGGATGCAATACAACCGTGTCCAAGTATTATGAAAGATACGAAGTGATTACTAGAGGGGAATCAAAACCGTTTCTAATAAAAAGGAGGAAGACCCGACAAGAGCCTATGTTGAAGTGCTTACCATTAGAAGATTCTTTCGACGTGTTTCATAACATCCACATGTCGCATACCCATCCAGGAAAAGATACTATGTTGTGGGTTGTAAAAAAGTTTTACCTTGTCCACCCTTTACTTATTAAATTATATATACTATGTTGTCCAGTTTGCAGCAAGAATGCAGCCATCAAGATACTTGCTGAAAAGCAAATAATTACAGATAAACGATCAATCAAACGTTCAGCACCTACCAGACAAGATAGTCAAAACATACTTCGTTTACCCAAAAAGAGATTCAATCATTGCAAAAATTCTGTTTTTCTCGACATTATCAACTTGAACGCACAACCGGACGGTGATTTCCGATATATATTTGCGTATGTGTACATGGATACTAATTTCACATTACTCAGACCGATCATAAGGAATTGTAATGTTGAATTAGCATCGGAATTAGTAAAAATACTAACAAGCTTTGGACCCCCTAAACAATTTGTAATAAAACCGAATTATGAAGCATTTTTTATGCAAGTTACCAATACTTTGGCAGAGTTAGGCTTGAAATGTAATATACCTATTGTGACAGATGAAATATGTACATATACGGACCATATAAAAACACATATGAATAATTGGATGTCATCTGTGGGATTCGAGAATTGGGGGATTGGTTGTCAAATGATGCAAATGAGCATAAACAATGATAGTGCAGTTCCGATAAATATTGACATGAATAATGAAAACGTTGGCAGTAAACAAACGAAAACTCCCTATATGTCCATGTTTATGAAGGATGTGTCTTCACTTAAAAATGTCTGTCACAGTGATCCAGATAGTGATAAAATCATGGAAATGAATTATTATCAAAGTATTTTGAAAACAACACAGAGGGTATCTCAAAGTGTCAAAGACAATAAGACAAAGGATAAAATCGGAGCTGAATTTAGTAAGTCTTGTCACATATGTATGAGTAAAATAACCAAATCATACTTATGTAGTATGTGCCAGAAGGCAATGCACCCATTTTGCTCTGAAAAGAAGGTTATGCCTGATGAAAATTCACAAACTTATATTTGTTTAAAATGTCTCAATTTAATTTAATAATAAACTTTTTTGTAAAGCTGAATGACTTTGCTTTTTGTTATCCACCTTGTGAATAAGATTTTAATTCAAATTGAGGGACTGGCTCGATGGCTCATTTGGTAGTGACCTCTTCCTTGTGAGCCAAGGCTTGTGGGTACGATTCCCGCACAGTTCAAACAATTGTGTTCATGAACATGTCTGTTTGTATTGGTCTGGGTAAAACGTATTTAAGTAAGTTTATCAGTTGTCTAGTACCTATAGTATGTACAAGCTTCGGCTTAGTTTGGGGACAGACAGTGTTGTGAGGCCCGGCATGGCATGTCTTGGGTTATTTATTTATTTAAATCTAAATAATATTAAGTTTCCAACTTAAAAATACCTAGCTACATTATTACTATTAAGTCAAGTGGTGAAAAGTATAATTTTAAATTTTTAGTTACTTATTAATTATTATTTGTGTTCAGTAAACAAATTAATAATAAACATCCCTAGGTACCTATTTTACTACCTTGAGAGCTTAGGTGTTAATATTGGATCTCGGCCTTCCGAGCCTTGGCTCGACCCTTGGGTCGTGGGCTCCATTCCTGCACAGTACCTACAAACATTTGTGTTCATGAACATGTCTGTTTGTATTGGCCTATTTAATTAATCTTTATTGCACAAAGAAGGTACAGAAATGGCGGACTTGGTGTGGCATTCTCTACCAGTCAACCATTAGGTACATAATAATATATTTTAGACAATAATACCAGTCAACATTGAGGTAGTAACTTTTTTTTTTTTAAACTAACCAAACAGTAACTATTTAATAATCTGTGACAGAAGCTAGTGTGCTTTATAGTTAAATAATAAATACCTGACCCAAGATATGCCACGATAGGCCACACAGCATTATCTAGCCCCAAACTAAGCCCAAACTTGTACTACGGGTAGGTACTAGACAACTTTTTTTTTTTATAGTGGCTCGACATAATGGCTTTCTTACGCCTGATGGAAAGCGAAAGAGAAGCCCAAGTCGCTGTGACAACGGGCAAGTAACTGGTCAGTTACCTGTCATTTGCCACCGCCATGCCGGCCCAACCCCAATCCCCGACGAGCTCCGGAAACCCTACTCACCGGCAGAAACACGACTCGGAGGTCATTTGACTGCGGTATTCTATTGGGTGGAGGTCCTTCCCCGGACGGGCGGCTCAATTGAGCGAAGATTCGCTATGCCCTACCTCTCTTAAAACTAGAACTAATAAACTTACATAGATACATTTATTTTGTAATTAAATACATTTATTAAACATAGAAAACACCCAGACCAACAAACAGACATGTTCATGAACACAAATGCTTGTACTGTGCGGCGATCTGTTGAAGGTTTACAATAAAACCTATGTTAGTTTATTTATGGTCTTCTAGAAAAATATAATTTGATAGACAGACGATTTTTATAGACGTTGTTGAAATGCTGAATTTGTAATACCAATTTATTAAATCCCAATAAAACCCACTACCAGTTGTTATGACTTCTTGCCCCTGGTACCCTACACCTATGAACAGGTTATGGGCCCAGGCATAGGTAAGTAGTTTACAGAAGTATCACGCGCATGCTAACACGTGCGTCGTCGGCATCGTGAGAGGTAATTAATAACGAGCCGAATTGGAAGTTAAAGAATAGAGTATGGAGAGTAGAACGGTAATACTTGGCGACAGTAACTGGTCGGCCTGGAAATTACAGATAAGTATTTTATTAAAGGCTCGAAAGCTGTTTAAGGTGGTGACGGAGGCACGGCCGGAAAATGTTAAAGATGAAGTTGAAAAAGAGAAATGGGAGGAATTAGATGTGAAGGCGCAGGAGATCATAGTACTTAGATTAGAGGAGAATGTGCTCACATATATCGCGACCTGTGATACAGCTTATTCCATGTGGCAGAAACTTAACACAATTTATGAGTCTAAAACGAAAGTAGGAATTCATTTAATTCATCAGAAATTTTACAATCTCAAATTTGAAGGCCCTATGGCAAAATTTTTGGCAGCTGTCGACGAAATTGTACATAAATTAAAATCAATGGGAGAAGACCTCTCGGAAAAAATGATTATTACTAAGATAATAATGAGTCTGCCGGATACATATAAACATTTCATCTCAGCGTGGGAGTCCGTCTCCGCGTCAGAGCAGACATTGAGCAATCTGCAATCTCGTTTGCTTGTAGAAGAAGAGCGCGACGGTGCTAACGACACGGAACCAACAACGTCTGCAGCGCTTGTAAGTAAAAAGAACAAGGCACGAGGCACTACTGAGGACAGTATTAGTAGCGAAAGAATGAAATGTTTCGAATGCGGAAAGTTCGGCCATTTTAAGCGGGATTGTAGGTACAGAAAATGCAATTATTGCGGCAAGGTTGGCCATTTATTTAAAGATTGTAGATCGAGACAGGGGAAGAGTCAAAAGAGAGAAAAGAATGCCTATATAATGAAAGAGAGCGTTTATTGGGTGATGGACACAGGAGCCAGCGAACACATGTGCCACGACAGGGAGCTTTTCACCGAATACAAGGAAGTTAAGGATAGGTTTGTTATTGTAGGGGATGGTAACCAGTTGAAGGTTTGTGGCATAGGTACAATTGAGATGGAGTCATGTGAAATTTCATCTGTACTCTTAAATGTTTTACATGTACCAGATCTGAAGGTTAATTTATTTTCTGTAATTTGTGCCTTAGATAAGGGGTATAAAATGACTACAAATAAAGAGGGTTGTCAATTTATGAAGGGAGGCCAAGTTACATGCACCTCGTCACGTAGAGGAAGTCTTTTTATAATGAATTTTAAATTTAAAGATAGAGTTGCGTTTACTACTAGAAGCGTCAATGAGTGGCATAGTATTTTGGCTCACCAGAATCACACTCAGGTTAAAAACATTTTAAATAAAAATAATGTAAAACTTGAAGGGTTGGCTGAACAATGTGTTACTTGTATTAAAGGAAAGCAGCATAGGCAATCTTTTGGTAATAGTTCTAGTCGAGCTAGTACTCCAGGAGAGTTGATTCATATGGATTTATGTGGGAAAATGGAGGAAAGGTCTTTGGGAGATTCTTTCGTATACAGGGATGTTACGTTTTTAGACAATCATACAGAGAGAGAGGTGGATGAACAGAAGAATATTAAGAAGACAGAGGAAAGAACACAGAAGGTTGACTATATGCGGATGGATATGACCACAGAGGATGAAGATATTGAAACTCTTAGAGAAAAAGAAGACAGTATTTATGAATCACCGGAAGAAGAGCGAGTATTGGAAGATCCTGAGACTCAACATGAGGTTATTCCAACAGAAAGTGCTGAAACAGCTGACACAGGACAAGGAATAAGAACTAGGACTAGACAGCTAGTAATGCCTAAACGTTTTGAGGATTTTTATACAGGATTTACAGCAATCAATGAAGAAAGTGAAATTACATATAAAATAGCTACAGAAGGAAGTGACAGTAATAAATGGAAAGAAGCTATAAACGCAGAGCTTAATGCATTAGAAAGGAATGGAACTTGGCTTTATACAGAATTACCAGCGGGGAAGAAGACAATTGACACTAAGTGGGTATTCAAAGTAAAGAAAGGACAGAATGGAGAACAGCAGTATAAAGCAAGACTTGTGGTTAGAGGATTTCAACAGAAGGTTGAGTTTGATCACTCAGAAATATATGCACCAGTAGCGAAACTTTCCACGTTGCGAATACTTTTGGCAATTGCTTGTAAATATAACTTGCAAATGTTACAAATGGACGTAAAGAGTGCATTTCTGAATGGAGATATAGAAGAAGAGGTATATTTGAAAATGCCGGAAGGTATGAGGGATGGTTCAGATTCTCATAAAGTTCTGAAGTTACAAAAATCATTGTATGGTCTTAAAAGATCGCCGAAGATGTGGAACAACAAATTTAATGAATTTATGACTATGGAAGGGTTTTCCCGTAGTGATAGTGATTGTTGTCTTTACTATAAGAGTGACGATAAGTTGTATGTACTAGTGTATGTGGATGACATACTAATTTTGGCAAGAAACCAGGAAGAAATAAGGAAATTGAAAGAGTCTTTGGAAACTACATTTGAAATTACATGTCTTGGCGAAAATAATCTAAAATATCTGGGTATAAACAGCTGAGGGGTTATTAGTTTTGGAATACATTCCGACAACGCAGCAGTTAGCTGACATGTTCACTAAAGGTTTGGGTAAAGATCAATTTCAGAAGTTGTGTCAGAAAATTGGTTTACGTGTTGTATAAATGTATGTAGCTGTGTTAGGTTATAGTTTGTGAAAAGGTAGCAGGTGTGCCTCAGTTTATTATTATTTAGTTTTTTGAATAGATGGGATGTGACCATAGTTTTATTGAGGAAGGGTGTTGAAGGTTTACAATAAAACCTATGTTAGTTTATTTATGGTCTTCTAGAAAAATATAATTTGATAGACAGACGATTTTTATAGACGTTGTTGAAATGCTGAATTTGTAATACCAATTTATTAAATCCCAATAAAACCCACTACCAGTTGTTATGACTTCTTGCCCCTGGTACCCTACACCTATGAACACGATCGAACCCTCGCCCCTGAGTTCAGAAGGCAGAGGTCACTACCAACTGAGCTACACATATTATACAGAATACATAAATTGTTGTGGTTAAACAATATAACATGCGAGAGTTTATAGATAAAATGAAACCCAAGACCCTCGGTTAATTAAAAAATTAAGCCACCCGGACAATCATATCGTGCAAAGCCAAATATATAAAAAAAAAAGGTAAAATGTCAGTGTCGTCATTCGTTCGTCCAATCGTCCATTCACTCGTTGCACTGTTTTGTTGATTGATACGTCAAATATGGTTGGTCAAACTTGAACAGTAATTATTGTAATATACAAAAAAATGATCCAACTACAACCGCTAGACGAAAGTCAATTTGAAGATTTCGACTACGAAATTACGAACGCCAATTACTCTAAGGCGTTATCAGAACTACCCCCATTTCGCCAGAAGCTACAATTTAATATGACCCGCAAACATTTTAAGAGTTATGTTAAAGATTTAATGTTATGCGAACAGAATGCACAAGCTGGTACGAGCTGTTCAAAATTAACTGGGCATACGTGCCACCACCAATTAGAATTACACCGTGAAGATGGGAAAATATATTTGATAAAACGAAGAATGTATCCTAACGACTCGATAATCAAAGTTTTGACTATAGAAGACTCTTTTGATGTGTTGTCCAATATCCACATATCGAACGGGCATTGCACAGGAGACTACATGCGTAAATGCGTAAGGCGCCAGTACCAAATAAGCAACAGATATATCAATATGTTGGTAGAATCCTGCAATTTCTGCACATCACGAAGGGCCCTTACAAGTAAATTAATCAATAGCATTTCTCCCGATAAACGTATTGTTACTTTGAAAAACAAAAGGTTCTTAATTGATATTATATTCAATATAGCGCCTGATGGTAAGTTTACAGAGCTATTATGCTGCAAGGAATTGAATACATCACACATGTTTTTAAGGCCTCTAATCTGCGAATGTTATAAGGAAGTAGCAACGGAACTTATTAAAATAGTAACAGGCTTTGGATCCCCGTCGTTTACGATACTCACCCGTCCACATTTGAACGAGTTCTTTTTGGCCGCTGTTGAAACTATGAAAAAGTTTGGTTTAAACTGTGTAATTACTGTGCAAACTTATGTAAACAAGGAGCCTATAAGGTCTGAAGGTATGATTCAAAGTGTGAAAAGACATTTAGAAAAGTGGATGAATGAGACAGGTACTTCGAACTGGGGTATCGGTTGCTACGTCGTACAGTGGCGATTGAACAATCGGTGTCTCCATCAGTTGAACGACGATTGTAAGGCGGACTGTGATGGAGTACAAGAGAAAAGAACGCCTTATCATTGTACATTTGGGCAGGCACCTAAGTTTGGCCCCAAAGCTGTTGTATATGAATCGGATGGCCAAGGTTGTGATGTAGAGGAAGTGTTGCAGCATAAAAATGAGACTGTGAAGTACACGATGGACTTAATTCAAGACTACTTAATGAAGGGCAATGCGGATTCAAAAGACAGAACTGAAAATGTGATAATAAATCTGATATAAATCTTTTTAGATAGAAATAATAATTTTAAATAATAAATAACCCAAGTCATGCCAAACGGAGCTCTTTTGTTTTCTGTCTGTCCCTTTATTATATTATTATTATATTTTCACTCAGGCCAGGTGGAGTGATGATTTGCGCAGGACGGCTGGCAAGTGCTAGATGCGAGAAGCCCAAAATCATGCACAATGGCGAACCTTGGGAGAGGCCTATGTCCAGCAGTGGACTGATGTGGGCTGATGATGATGATATTTTGACTGTAGTGACATATGCCTTCTGAAGCAAATGTCTTGGGTTTGATACCCATACAGTACAAATGTTTGTGTGCATGAAGATGTATTGGTCTGGGTCATCTGTTTGCAATGTATTATTATGTATTTATTTACAAAAAATGTATCTAAGTGAATTTATTTATCAGTTGTCTAGTACCCGTACTACCCATAGTGCAAGCTTTTTGGGGCTAGATGGCGCTGTGGGATACATCTACTTTGGCCTACCAGTGGGGCAAAGTAGATTGCTTAAAAATTGAATGGGTAATTCGCCCCACTGCTACGATTTAGTGGGGCGCCGTAGGTACACAAATTTTTATTCATGTGTATTCTGCCCCACTAGGGCCATCACCTCAGAGTATAGGTGGGTTTCCACTTAATACAAACACACACACACACGTTTACACAAGTGCTTAACCGATTCATTGCGACGCGACGGTACTTTTTGGAAACTTTTGCCCGTGGCGGCAAATAAATTTTTCATGACGCCTCTCAGGCGTCACACGCCATACACAAAAGAAATTAATGACGCCCCACGGGCGTCATCCGCAAATAATCGGTTAAGCTACCACTTACTTTGGGGTCGGAGTAATGTATGTGATGTTGTCTGATATTTATTTGTCGTAGGTAGGTATTTGTATTTCAAAAGTACCAGGAGCGCATAGCAAAAGTATCTCTTGTCGCCGCGACATAATGCTGAGCATTTTGTCCTTTTCAGTGACATGTTATTTATTATGTTATTGTGTAAGCTTATGACTTATTATTTGTCACTGAATAAATATTTTCTTTCTTTCTACAAACTCATACCTACTTACCTCACCGAATATAGGAATTAGCCTACATATCTAGGTAACCTGTACCTACTCTATCTTTGTGCAATAAAAACTTATTCTTAAACCTACTTCATACCCCATAATAATTATGGGGGGAATACGCTGTAGGTATTATGAAAGCCAGCTACAAGACGCAGTGAACAAAAAGTCTGTCGTCTGCGCTGCCCCTTAAAATGTCAGTCAGTCTTTGTGTTAACTTTGATTAGATAATAACTGGCAAAAAATAATTATTATATATCTTAAATACCCGAAGCGAAGCGAGGTAGGGTCGCTAGTCATTAATACATTCGTTCCATCTCAGAATGTCCCCTGGTCGCAAAATGTCCCCTGGTCGCAAAACGTCCCTTTCGCAAAACGCTCCTTTCGCAAAACGTCCCTTTCACAAAACGTCCCTTTTACAAAATGTCCCTTTCGCAAAATGTCCCCCTTTTGATCAACAAATGTGTCGTTGTGTGCCACTGTGCAAGTGCAAAGGTTCCGTCGGGCGCAGAGACATTTCTCGTTGCGGTCCCGTCTAATTCCGCCTGACGTGGCCGGGTGCGAGACCCCTTAATTGCGTTGTGCTACTGTTAAATCCGATGCATTTTCCATCAGATAATCTAGTTATCATTACACAGGTACATAATAATATATTCCAGGGTAGGTATACTGTATTGGACACGTGTTTTTACTTTTTTCATTATCATGTATAATAGGTATGTTTCCAGGGTCAAATTATGTATAATATTGGACATGTACATATTTTCACTTTTTTTATTTAAACAAAAAATAACAAAAATAAAAGGCATCAAAATTTAGGAGTATCTAACGTCACTAATGCGAAAAAAAACCGGCCAAGTGCGAGTCGGGCTCGCGCACAAAGGGTTCCGTAGCAGCAAATATAATAAACTTAACCAAAATTACAGTTAAATCAACCTATCTCAAAAACTATAAGAGATACTTTGATCAAACCAAAAATCGTTGAAAGAGTTAATTAGCATGCATCACCTCTATTTTTTTTAGAATTTTATACCCCGTAGTTATAAAAATAGAGGGGGGGGGACATACTTTTTACGACTTTGAGAGCTGATATCTCAAAAACCGTTCACTTTAAGAAAAATGTTTTTTAGAAAACTTTATATCATTTTAAAAGACCTTTCCATTGATACCCCACACGGGTATGTACATCGAAAAAAAAATTTTCATCCCTCAGTTACATGTATGGGGGGCCCCACCCCCAATTCTTTTTTTTACTATTTAGTGTCATAATTTTGTAGCGGTTCATACAACACATATTCCCATCAAATTTCATCACTGTAGTACTTATAGTTTCCGAGTAAATCGGCTGTGACAGACGGACAGACGGACAGACGGACAGACGGACAGACGGACATGACGAAACTATAAGGGTTCCGTTTTTGCCATTTTGGCTACGGAACCCTAAAAAATGCCACACGGCAGCGTGACGGCACACGCAAATAAAACGTAAATCTTTGTAATTTTTGGTGTAATATACAAATAAAAAAATACGTGTCTTTAATTTTTCAGTAGGCTAAAAGACGGTCTAATAGGCTATTATGGCTCAAAATTGTAATTATAGTTCATTCGCGTTAAGAAAATAGTGACTGACAGAATTATAATTTCTAGCGTTTTAATTGGCTAGTGGCCTGTCAGTCACTATTTTCTTAACGCGAATGAACTATAGTCCGTCTTTTAGCTCATTCAAAAATAAAAGACACGTATTTTCCTTTTTTTATTCAAATAAACAATAGCAAAGATAAAGATACAAGGCATCAAAAGTAGGAGTGGGAGTCTTCCATGCCTATCCTATTACCTATTTAGAGTTATTTACAATGTCGCATAATTATCAACTTATTTAGGGACCGATTTTCAGTGTAGTGTAATAAGCGCCGCACTAACTATAAATTATAGGGTCCCCCGCCCACCCGGTATTCAGTGCCCTGAATTTAGGGTGGTGTAATAAGTGCTTGAACACTCTTGGCAATATTATTTCCATTCGTTCAGGCCAGGCAGCTTCATCTGTCAATGTCAGTTAGGATTATGTACTTGTAAAATGAATACAGAATCAAGAGTGTCCGTTAAAAAATGTGTAAAAAACGATATAAATTACTCTTATTGTAAAACCAAATATTTTGAATTAGTCGCTAAAACGAAGCTACGCAAGCGTACACGAAAATATTATCAGAACATAATTAAGATACTTATGAAATACCGACGAGTTGCCGGATGCAATACAACCGTGTCCAAGTATTATGAAAGATACGAAGTGATTACTAGAGGGGAATCAAAACCGTTTCTAATAAAAAGGAGGAAGACCCGACAAGAGCCTATGTTGAAGTGCTTACCATTAGAAGATTCTTTCGACGTGTTTCATAACATCCACATGTCGCATACCCATCCAGGAAAAGATACTATGTTGTGGGTTGTAAAAAAGTTTTACCTTGTCCACCCTTTACTTATTAAATTATATATACTATGTTGTCCAGTTTGCAGCAAGAATGCAGCCATCAAGATACTTGCTGAAAAGCAAATAATTACAGATAAACGATCAATCAAACGTTCAGCACCTACCAGACAAGATAGTCAAAACATACTTCGTTTACCCAAAAAGAGATTCAATCATTGCAAAAATTCTGTTTTTCTCGACATTATCAACTTGAACGCACAACCGGACGGTGATTTCCGATATATATTTGCGTATGTGTACATGGATACTAATTTCACATTACTCAGACCGATCATAAGGAATTGTAATGTTGAATTAGCATCGGAATTAGTAAAAATACTAACAAGCTTTGGACCCCCTAAACAATTTGTAATAAAACCGAATTATGAAGCATTTTTTATGCAAGTTACCAATACTTTGGCAGAGTTAGGCTTGAAATGTAATATACCTATTGTGACAGATGAAATATGTACATATACGGACCATATAAAAACACATATGAATAATTGGATGTCATCTGTGGGATTCGAGAATTGGGGGATTGGTTGTCAAATGATGCAAATGAGCATAAACAATGATAGTGCAGTTCCGATAAATATTGACATGAATAATGAAAACGTTGGCAGTAAACAAACGAAAACTCCCTATATGTCCATGTTTATGAAGGATGTGTCTTCACTTAAAAATGTCTGTCACAGTGATCCAGATAGTGATAAAATCATGGAAATGAATTATTATCAAAGTATTTTGAAAACAACACAGAGGGTATCTCAAAGTGTCAAAGACAATAAGACAAAGGATAAAATCGGAGCTGAATTTAGTAAGTCTTGTCACATATGTATGAGTAAAATAACCAAATCATACTTATGTAGTATGTGCCAGAAGGCAATGCACCCATTTTGCTCTGAAAAGAAGGTTATGCCTGATGAAAATTCACAAACTTATATTTGTTTAAAATGTCTCAATTTAATTTAATAATAAACTTTTTTGTAAAGCTGAATGACTTTGCTTTTTGTTATCCACCTTGTGAATAAGATTTTAATTCAAATTGAGGGACTGGCTCGATGGCTCATTTGGTAGTGACCTCTTCCTTGTGAGCCAAGGCTTGTGGGTACGATTCCCGCACAGTTCAAACAATTGTGTTCATGAACATGTCTGTTTGTATTGGTCTGGGTAAAACGTATTTAAGTAAGTTTATCAGTTGTCTAGTACCTATAGTATGTACAAGCTTCGGCTTAGTTTGGGGACAGACAGTGTTGTGAGGCCCGGCATGGCATGTCTTGGGTTATTTATTTATTTAAATCTAAATAATATTAAGTTTCCAACTTAAAAATACCTAGCTACATTATTACTATTAAGTCAAGTGGTGAAAAGTATAATTTTAAATTTTTAGTTACTTATTAATTATTATTTGTGTTCAGTAAACAAATTAATAATAAACATCCCTAGGTACCTATTTTACTACCTTGAGAGCTTAGGTGTTAATATTGGATCTCGGCCTTCCGAGCCTTGGCTCGACCCTTGGGTCGTGGGCTCCATTCCTGCACAGTACCTACAAACATTTGTGTTCATGAACATGTCTGTTTGTATTGGCCTATTTAATTAATCTTTATTGCACAAAGAAGGTACAGAAATGGCGGACTTGGTGTGGCATTCTCTACCAGTCAACCATTAGGTACATAATAATATATTTTAGACAATAATACCAGTCAACATTGAGGTAGTAACTTTTTTTTTTTTAAACTAACCAAACAGTAACTATTTAATAATCTGTGACAGAAGCTAGTGTGCTTTATAGTTAAATAATAAATACCTGACCCAAGATATGCCACGATAGGCCACACAGCATTATCTAGCCCCAAACTAAGCCCAAACTTGTACTACGGGTAGGTACTAGACAACTTTTTTTTTTTATAGTGGCTCGACATAATGGCTTTCTTACGCCTGATGGAAAGCGAAAGAGAAGCCCAAGTCGCTGTGACAACGGGCAAGTAACTGGTCAGTTACCTGTCATTTGCCACCGCCATGCCGGCCCAACCCCAATCCCCGACGAGCTCCGGAAACCCTACTCACCGGCAGAAACACGACTCGGAGGTCATTTGACTGCGGTATTCTATTGGGTGGAGGTCCTTCCCCGGACGGGCGGCTCAATTGAGCGAAGATTCGCTATGCCCTACCTCTCTTAAAACTAGAACTAATAAACTTACATAGATACATTTATTTTGTAATTAAATACATTTATTAAACATAGAAAACACCCAGACCAACAAACAGACATGTTCATGAACACAAATGCTTGTACTGTGCGGCGATCTGTTGAAGGTTTACAATAAAACCTATGTTAGTTTATTTATGGTCTTCTAGAAAAATATAATTTGATAGACAGACGATTTTTATAGACGTTGTTGAAATGCTGAATTTGTAATACCAATTTATTAAATCCCAATAAAACCCACTACCAGTTGTTATGACTTCTTGCCCCTGGTACCCTACACCTATGAACAGGTTATGGGCCCAGGCATAGGTAAGTAGTTTACAGAAGTATCACGCGCATGCTAACACGTGCGTCGTCGGCATCGTGAGAGGTAATTAATAACGAGCCGAATTGGAAGTTAAAGAATAGAGTATGGAGAGTAGAACGGTAATACTTGGCGACAGTAACTGGTCGGCCTGGAAATTACAGATAAGTATTTTATTAAAGGCTCGAAAGCTGTTTAAGGTGGTGACGGAGGCACGGCCGGAAAATGTTAAAGATGAAGTTGAAAAAGAGAAATGGGAGGAATTAGATGTGAAGGCGCAGGAGATCATAGTACTTAGATTAGAGGAGAATGTGCTCACATATATCGCGACCTGTGATACAGCTTATTCCATGTGGCAGAAACTTAACACAATTTATGAGTCTAAAACGAAAGTAGGAATTCATTTAATTCATCAGAAATTTTACAATCTCAAATTTGAAGGCCCTATGGCAAAATTTTTGGCAGCTGTCGACGAAATTGTACATAAATTAAAATCAATGGGAGAAGACCTCTCGGAAAAAATGATTATTACTAAGATAATAATGAGTCTGCCGGATACATATAAACATTTCATCTCAGCGTGGGAGTCCGTCTCCGCGTCAGAGCAGACATTGAGCAATCTGCAATCTCGTTTGCTTGTAGAAGAAGAGCGCGACGGTGCTAACGACACGGAACCAACAACGTCTGCAGCGCTTGTAAGTAAAAAGAACAAGGCACGAGGCACTACTGAGGACAGTATTAGTAGCGAAAGAATGAAATGTTTCGAATGCGGAAAGTTCGGCCATTTTAAGCGGGATTGTAGGTACAGAAAATGCAATTATTGCGGCAAGGTTGGCCATTTATTTAAAGATTGTAGATCGAGACAGGGGAAGAGTCAAAAGAGAGAAAAGAATGCCTATATAATGAAAGAGAGCGTTTATTGGGTGATGGACACAGGAGCCAGCGAACACATGTGCCACGACAGGGAGCTTTTCACCGAATACAAGGAAGTTAAGGATAGGTTTGTTATTGTAGGGGATGGTAACCAGTTGAAGGTTTGTGGCATAGGTACAATTGAGATGGAGTCATGTGAAATTTCATCTGTACTCTTAAATGTTTTACATGTACCAGATCTGAAGGTTAATTTATTTTCTGTAATTTGTGCCTTAGATAAGGGGTATAAAATGACTACAAATAAAGAGGGTTGTCAATTTATGAAGGGAGGCCAAGTTACATGCACCTCGTCACGTAGAGGAAGTCTTTTTATAATGAATTTTAAATTTAAAGATAGAGTTGCGTTTACTACTAGAAGCGTCAATGAGTGGCATAGTATTTTGGCTCACCAGAATCACACTCAGGTTAAAAACATTTTAAATAAAAATAATGTAAAACTTGAAGGGTTGGCTGAACAATGTGTTACTTGTATTAAAGGAAAGCAGCATAGGCAATCTTTTGGTAATAGTTCTAGTCGAGCTAGTACTCCAGGAGAGTTGATTCATATGGATTTATGTGGGAAAATGGAGGAAAGGTCTTTGGGAGATTCTTTCGTATACAGGGATGTTACGTTTTTAGACAATCATACAGAGAGAGAGGTGGATGAACAGAAGAATATTAAGAAGACAGAGGAAAGAACACAGAAGGTTGACTATATGCGGATGGATATGACCACAGAGGATGAAGATATTGAAACTCTTAGAGAAAAAGAAGACAGTATTTATGAATCACCGGAAGAAGAGCGAGTATTGGAAGATCCTGAGACTCAACATGAGGTTATTCCAACAGAAAGTGCTGAAACAGCTGACACAGGACAAGGAATAAGAACTAGGACTAGACAGCTAGTAATGCCTAAACGTTTTGAGGATTTTTATACAGGATTTACAGCAATCAATGAAGAAAGTGAAATTACATATAAAATAGCTACAGAAGGAAGTGACAGTAATAAATGGAAAGAAGCTATAAACGCAGAGCTTAATGCATTAGAAAGGAATGGAACTTGGCTTTATACAGAATTACCAGCGGGGAAGAAGACAATTGACACTAAGTGGGTATTCAAAGTAAAGAAAGGACAGAATGGAGAACAGCAGTATAAAGCAAGACTTGTGGTTAGAGGATTTCAACAGAAGGTTGAGTTTGATCACTCAGAAATATATGCACCAGTAGCGAAACTTTCCACGTTGCGAATACTTTTGGCAATTGCTTGTAAATATAACTTGCAAATGTTACAAATGGACGTAAAGAGTGCATTTCTGAATGGAGATATAGAAGAAGAGGTATATTTGAAAATGCCGGAAGGTATGAGGGATGGTTCAGATTCTCATAAAGTTCTGAAGTTACAAAAATCATTGTATGGTCTTAAAAGATCGCCGAAGATGTGGAACAACAAATTTAATGAATTTATGACTATGGAAGGGTTTTCCCGTAGTGATAGTGATTGTTGTCTTTACTATAAGAGTGACGATAAGTTGTATGTACTAGTGTATGTGGATGACATACTAATTTTGGCAAGAAACCAGGAAGAAATAAGGAAATTGAAAGAGTCTTTGGAAACTACATTTGAAATTACATGTCTTGGCGAAATAATCTAAAATATCTGGGTATAAACAGCTGAGGGGTTATTAGTTTTGGAATACATTCCGACAACGCAGCAGTTAGCTGACATGTTCACTAAAGGTTTGGGTAAAGATCAATTTCAGAAGTTGTGTCAGAAAATTGGTTTACGTGTTGTATAAATGTATGTAGCTGTGTTAGGTTATAGTTAGTGAAAAGGTAGCAGGTGTGCCTCAGTTTATTATTATTTAGTTTTTTGAATAGATGGGATGTGACCATAGTTTTATTGAGGAAGGGTGTTGAAGGTTTACAATAAAACCTATGTTAGTTTATTTATGGTCTTCTAGAAAAATATAATTTGATAGACAGACGATTTTTATAGACGTTGTTGAAATGCTGAATTTGTAATACCAAATTATTAAATCCCAATAAAACCCACTACCAGTTGTTATGACTTCTTGCCCCTGGTACCCTACACCTATGAACACGATCGAACCCTCGCCCCTGAGTTCAGAAGGCAGAGGTCACTACCAACTGAGCTACACATATTATACAGAATACATAAATTGTTGTGGTTAAACAATATAACATGCGAGAGTTTATAGATAAAATGAAACCCAAGACCCTCGGTTAATTAAAAAATTAAGCCACCCGGACAATCATATCGTGCAAAGCCAAATATATAAAAAAAAAAGGTAAAATGTCAGTGTCGTCATTCGTTCGTCCAATCGTCCATTCACTCGTTGCACTGTTTTGTTGATTGATACGTCAAATATGGTTGGTCAAACTTGAACAGTAATTATTGTAATATACAAAAAAATGATCCAACTACAACCGCTAGACGAAAGTCAATTTGAAGATTTCGACTACGAAATTACGAACGCCAATTACTCTAAGGCGTTATCAGAACTACCCCCATTTCGCCAGAAGCTACAATTTAATATGACCCGCAAACATTTTAAGAGTTATGTTAAAGATTTAATGTTTATGCGAACAGAATGCACAAGCTGGTACGAGCTGTTCAAAATTAACTGGGCATACGTGCCACCACCAATTAGAATTACACCGTGAAGATGGGAAAATATATTTGATAAAACGAAAGAATGTATCCTAACGACTCGATAATCAAAGTTTTGACTATAGAAGACTCTTTTGATGTGTTGTCCAATATCCACATATCGAACGGGCATTGCACAGGAGACTACATGCGTAAATGCGTAAGGCGCCAGTACCAAATAAGCAACAGATATATCAATATGTTGGTAGAATCCTGCAATTTCTGCACATCACGAAGGGCCCTTACAAGTAAATTAATCAATAGCATTTCTCCCGATAAACGTATTGTTACTTTGAAAAACAAAAGGTTCTTAATTGATATTATATTCAATATAGCGCCTGATGGTAAGTTTACAGAGCTATTATGCTGCAAGGAATTGAATACATCACACATGTTTTTAAGGCCTCTAATCTGCGAATGTTATAAGGAAGTAGCAACGGAACTTATTAAAATAGTAACAGGCTTTGGATCCCCGTCGTTTACGATACTCACCCGTCCACATTTGAACGAGTTCTTTTGGCCGCTGTTGAAACTATGAAAAAGTTTGGTTTAAACTGTGTAATTACTGTGCAAACTTATGTAAACAAGGAGCCTATAAGGTCTGAAGGTATGATTCAAAGTGTGAAAAGACATTTAGAAAAGTGGATGAATGAGACAGGTACTTCGAACTGGGGTATCGGTTGCTACGTCGTACAGTGGCGATTGAACAATCGGTGTCTCCATCAGTTGAACGACGATTGTAAGGCGGACTGTGATGGAGTACAAGAGAAAAGAACGCCTTATCATTGTACATTTGGGCAGGCACCTAAGTTTGGCCCCAAAGCTGTTGTATATGAATCGGATGGCCAAGGTTGTGATGTAGAGGAAGTGTTGCAGCATAAAAAATGAGACTGTGAAGTACACGATGGACTTAATTCAAGACTACTTAATGAAGGGCAATGCGGATTCAAAAGACAGAACTGAAAATGTGATAATAAATCTGATATAAATCTTTTTAGATAGAAATAATAATTTTAAATAAA